>KI546415.1:0-31512 GCA_000497225.1 Amanita jacksonii TRTC168611
CCCTCAGCCCCTTTCTTGCCTATCATCCAGTTAGCCTCACTACCTGAGAGGCTTTACCCAAGTGACCATAACAATATTCATGCACCTTCATTGTGTCTAAGCCTGTCAGCTATGGAGGTGATTGAGTTGAAGGGTCTTAACTGTTATGGTCACTGTGGCAAAGTCTCTCAGGTAGTAACAAGCTCCTGGATGGTGGGCAAGGAAGGGGCTCAGGTTCTTGAACAAGGGTCACTTAGGCTAAGTCTTGGGATTGTATCCCTCCTGTAGTGGAGGGTGAATTAAAGTGTACATAAAGTGTATACAAAGCTGGAGACTAAGGGAGAATACATGGGTGCTTATATACCTAAGGACTTGGTCTGTGTGTTATAGTAAATAGGTGCCAATGAGAGGAAGGCATGTAAACAACATGTCACATATAATGATCACATGTAAAAGAGAAAATCTAACCTAGGATGATATGGTTAGGGGCAGAGTGGGCTTGGGTAATCAAATAAAAGAGAAAATAAAACTGAGGTCATGTTTGTGACATTAACAAAGTCTGTGAATCCTTTGATATGATGTGAGAAATGAAGGCCTAAAGCAATCCAAGGTAAGACCTTGGGAAAAGCAAACCATCCTGTTGAATGGCCTTGGAACTTTTGATCTAGACCAAATATTGTTACAGCCAAAGTATACACTAGCATGTACAAGGCTTTAATAACACAATGGACAAGTTTGCGTAAGGTTCTGAACACTGAGGCAATTCTAATGGCTTTACTTCCCAAGGCAGAGCAAATGTACAAGCAAGTATATTGCTCAGCTGAGGTCAAGCTGGAGAACTACTGCTAATACAGGGAAGTTTATATACTAATGAGAACAATAAACATGAGGCAAAGGCAAGGCCAACATGTGTTCAACATGAGGCAGGAAGATGAGTCAGAACAATAGAAAAGGTAATAATAGAATGTACAGCAATGTACCCATGAGGTGTTGAACCTTATATGATGTGAGAATGAAAAGACCAGTACAACAGGGTGGCTTGACAGAGCCCAAACAGGTGAAAGCCTTTGGTAAATAAGTGTAAAATGGGACTTAGAATGGAAAAAGGAAAGAAAATCCTTGTGACTGTAACAAATATGGGAAGTAGAAGTTTATCCATGATCCATGATGAGCAAAACATGTTTTTTGTTTTTCCACAGGGGTTTATCCTTCTTTCATGTCTTTGAGTTGTATACCACAATATGTGCCTTGTATTCATGTTCTTGAGCTGTCTACTGTAACATTCTGGTTTGATCTGGGATGACCATAAACAGGTCTACATGTGCAATTAAAAACTAGTTTGTACCAATTACTGTAAGTAGAGCTTTATAGGCCTTGCAATGTCCCTGCTTCCCCAGTAGTCCAATCAATTAATCCCCAACCCTCCAGCTCTTTGCAGCCCAGGCCAGGACTTCCCTCTTCAGTTAAAAACCCATTTGGGTCTTCTACTATGGGGTTTCTACGTGTAGGTTCATGCACAATACATTCACCCATCAAATACAGCCATTCCAACACTGGTTTCGTTATCCACCTTCCTGCTGATAACCCGGACCCCGACTGGAACCACCCTAAGTGACCGCCACCTCTGGTGAGTGCTATGACGACACAGTCACTTTGGATGACCTCGGGAACGACTTGAACAATCGGATCATCACCAGCGTTAATGGCTAGAAAGGGAATCTTGACGTCGTTGATGACATAATGGGTTGATGCCCATTGGTAGTAATCGTCCGCTGTTGCAAACGGGAATGGGGGAGAAGGACCACCGGCATGACGGGCGAAGACATCGTCAAAATGTTCCAAAGATGAGATTTTAAGGTTCACGACATTCTCAGCGGCTTTAGTTACACGATGGTCGGGGTCGGTAGTCAAGCTTTTGAGGTGTTTCTTGACGAGGCTTACCAAATTGTTCCCCAGTCCGGGCGAGTAGGCGTATCTCCCCATAAATGAGCTTTTGAGGCTAACGAATAATTAACAATTACCAGACAGTGAAATTGTCGCTCACGATCGATTGTTTTGCGATAAGTTCCATGGCTGCGGAAGCCCATAAGTGGCGTTAATCATGGGGAGACAGCTACTCACACATGCAAGGGCGCAACATGACAAGAGTCTACTCCTTTCACCTTCTTCTGCGACATACTTCGTCATCACATTAGCTCCCAGAGAGAAGCCAAGACCTAGAAGGGGTGCCTTGGGATACCGATGAGATATGTATATCAGTGCTTGGCGAAGATCATCAGTGCCGCCAGCAGAATACCATCGTGCGCTAGTAATGGGCACTCCTGCACCTATGGGGGGTCGAAAAGCTTCAGGGAAGTAACTTGTGGGCACGCACATCCTCGGAAATTAACAACAACAGCCCGGTAACCTAGCCCTCCGTCATCGACGGGGGCGCAAGCCTTACTTAAAATTGCTCTGACATATGGTTCGTATGACCCTGACAGCGAACACTTGGATCTGCTAATGCGGGTAGCGAGTAGAAGAACAAACCTCCAGTCAGACCATGCGTTACTACTATCACGGGGGTTTCTTCGCGGAGCGATGAATCATCGAGGGGAGTAAAATCCAGTCCCCTGAGATTGCATATCAATTGTCGTGCAAAATCCCGTTCAAACGGACTTACAATGTTCCTCCATCTACCAGGCGGATACATTTTCTAGAAATGAGTGTTAATAGCCACCATAAATCGGTCCATATGGAGTTTCACCTTCTGTAGGCTATAAGATCAATTTTGGAGAAGTCCCCGAGGATGCAGTATAAGGTTTGCAAGTGTCCGCTTGCAACGATATAAGGCCATGGGCAGAGGCGTAAGAGGACGGACACACTTGAAAAGCCACCATGGCGGCCTGAAATCACTGAAAAGGCTTGGGCATTTCGTTTTCAACAGATCTCGAAGCGATAATTGTTCAGTTTGTTGATTGTTGCCGCCGTGTTTTCTCACTGTCAATGACACTGTCTGTGGGGCAGATCGAACAATTGGTGCGGTTCTGAACACGTAGGATCTTGCAACAAGAAGGAACGCTGCCAGGAAAAGCAAACTAACGAAGCCAGCCATAGGGTATTGTGTACGGGTAGGAGGAAGAATGGGGAGGGAATCAGAGCCATTAGGTAGTTGACGAGATTTATAGCCCTGACAGGTGGCGAGACTTCAGAACCCGGGTTTGCGCCGCCAGTGGCATTTCGCCCCAATTATTTTACGCTTTGGCGGCGTACTCATACTGGCAAGTGGCCTAGAAAGATGAGAAGTTCATCACGTGATGAGTTGAAACGCGCCGGAACGTTTGTGCCACAGAACACGAGTAGCACAACAAACATGCTAGAGCAACGGCTGCCTTCTCCCGAATCGTCCAGTTCTGCGCGTCTACCTACTCCGGACCATGATCAGCTACTATTCGATGGTAAGTTGTGTTTATCCGCTGTGAAGGGCATCATCTAAAGAGTTATGGTATCTGAACAGAACCTTCATCTGCTTTGGCTTCTAGAATCATGCATGCACAGGATAATCCATCTCCCCCTCCCTCGTCCCCCTTGAGTCAATATCGCCTCATTGACATATCCGAGCCTACTACACCATCTCACGCTGCCCCCGGACTTCCTGAATCTGCCATACCCTTGCCTTTCTCGCCATTCTTTGGTCCTTCGAGTGCATATTCCCCCAATTCGGACCTCCCGCAAGGTGATCTCATCACGTTTGATGCCGACAAACCTGCTACCAACCTTGAACCAAGTTGCTTAGGACCTTTTGTGAACGATTCAAACCTGACTCCTTCCAAAAGTCCTGAACCATCGAGTACAGATGGTACCAGCGTAGTGAACAGGCCTTTGCCGCAATTGCTGTCCATTGAAGAAGATCCTTTTATGCACCCTTCCGATTCCAAGGAAAGCGGACAGAAATCTGACATACAAATCACTCCTATTCGTCGTAGCGCTAGGATGCGTCGTAGCATTGCATCACAACCAACATACATGGCTCAACGCAGCTTCGATTCTCTCGACTCCCCGACGAGGGTGGTCTCACAGAGCGGCTCCAAGACAAGGATTAGAAGAAAGAGCGCTAAATCTCCCTCTATACTTGATCCGCCGGTCTGGAAAACCCCGGGCCATGTGGGGAATCACTATTCCGAAGTGCGTGGAGTTGAAGTCGAAGTCGATAATCAACATGGAGATGCTCCAAGCGCGTGTCTCCGATTAGACTCGTTGTCGCCCACGTCTTCTCATGTTCTTAGTCAGCTGATTACCACATCACTGAACGAGGACTCTTCAAAGCCTCCTGTCATGGACACCATGCAACAACCCTCAACGTCGTCTGTGGATGCTGCAAGAACACCGTTAAAGAATTCAACCCTCGTCGGCACTCCACGGAGAATAATATTAGATCAATCGCCGTCCAAATCTTTGCCCCCCGATCAACTTCGCACACCTGCACGGAGGATTTTGGTTGAAGAGGCCCCACGGTCTTCCCAAACCTTTTTGCGGATGGCAACTGCAGGCAGCGCTCCCAACTTTGGCCTCCTACAAACACCAATGCTCCCTATGCCTAGCCCCGCGCGGCGAGTGCTTATATCTGAAACTGCAACTAACAATTCCAATGACTTTGTTATGCCGTCACGTAGTCCGGTTCGCCAAGTGGAAATTCGTAGCCTTTCGGAAGAACTAGTGAATTCTGGTGACCCACTACGCCTTATCAAAGGCAGAAGTGGCTCCGTGGGGCCACCGTCTATGGGACAACCAGTGAAGCGCTCTGCAACCCAGTCGAAGCCAGGCTCTGCGATTTCATCATCCAGACTAAGAAAACTACCATTTCCACTTATTCCCGAGCCAATACCAGAAGAGTCGGGAACAAAAGGGCATGCGTACAGCACCACGTCGTCGGTACCTATTATCCACTCGGGCCTAAAGCAACCTACTAGCAGAATACCCCGGATCGGAGGAAAGCCTTATGCTCGACCAGCCACAACAACTGCGACAACCATCAACAAGTCCCCTGGTTTCGCACGAGGTGTTCAACCGACCAAGCCAACAAGCAGGGCTGGCACTTCTCAGGTATGCTGCCTCGTTCCCAAAGCAAATTATTTTTTGATTCAACTAGCCAAAGCCTCCGGCAAGAAGTCAGGTCGTTCCAGATAGAATTGGTACTCATAAGTCCTTGACACTACCTCCAGCCCACTCGGTTGACCAAATCACAATGGCTCCTAAACGGAAAAGAAGTCCTGAAGGTACCCAATCCCCGAGCAAAACGTCTAGGGCTCTTTCTCGCCCAACTCATAGACCTGTAGTTTCGCAAACTGCCAAGGCAATGAATAGAGTGTCTGCAAAGGTTCTTGATGCACTTACTCCCGACGTCGCTCAGATGCCCCATCAAGATGTATGCACTAACAGCTCAACCTCCCAACAAACTTCTGAATTGGGAACAATCGCTCCTTCCTCACACTTACCCCCATGTTCCGTCGTCGGTATCATTCATAATAAGCAAGACACTAAACACGTGGCCGCCTCCGTTGTGGAACGTACTCGTGTGCCTGATGTATTAGCGTCTGTGGCTTCCTCTGCCCCTGAGGAGCAGAGTTCTTCGGGAGTTTCCATGATAGCTCCGGTTACTGGTCAAGTACTCATGACCGAGCGCCATGTAGCTGAAACTGCAGAACCCAATTCGACTGAATTGCATCGAACAACTAGAAGTCGAAAGAAGATGCAATCTACCACCCCGAGGGACGCACCGCGTTCATCCCAGTCCAGGAAAAAAGTCAGTAACTCAAGAACATCTGACCCCACCGACACTCTGAGTGGTATGAGTGCCGTGGCCCTGAAAGCGTTGACGAATTCAAATACAACCAAAAATCAACAATATGTGGCTGCTAAAATTCAGACGGAAGTAATCAGAAAGTCAGGCCTCCGCCCAACTAGCCCAACTGTCAAGACGCAGACAGTTCTTCAACGAATACAGGATGAGAAGAGCCGCGAAAGACATGATAGGGCACAGAGGAGAGCGCAACGCAGCGAAGGGGCTACAGGAGACGATCATTACACCGATACTCGCATACGGTGCCGTTCCGAGTCACCGATGTCCGCTGTATTACTTCCAAATGTTACTGACGGAGCTAGAAGCATTGGTAGCTCAAATGGACACCGCAGGGGTGCAGGAGAAGAAGAGGATTATCAATCGCCAGAGCGACCTCCTAAGAAGGCGGCAATATACATTGGCCTAGAACCAAGCGAAATTAAGACTGCGCGTAGAGTCAAATGGGACAAAGGGCTTTTTACGGAAGTTCATCTCAACGAGATCCACCTAGGCGTGCGACGGCTGCAGAAAAACACAACGGTAGCAAAAGGCTGCCTAGCTCCAACATCCAAGGTAACGCTTCGCTCAGGCCTGGCTCTTGTGTTGACTAAATAGGGAAAAAGGTGTTGAGTCTGGATACCATGGGTAACATGCCAAATGCCTCCGTGCCCGTTGAGGACCTAGTTGAAGAATGCATCACAGTCAAGAAGTATGTTTACGATGATGACGAAGAACTTGCTCCTCCCATCGCGCAAGGGACACGGTCAAAAGCTAAGAAAAGCAAGACCTAATGCGAAATGTCGACTAACGCTCGCCTGCGAAGTCCAACATCCCATGAGATATGTATTGGAATGTGATTCACCTCAAATACATGGTATATCAATTTGAAGGAGCGCGGTAGCTAATTGTTGCGCTAGCTTGGTTAACGGGGAATATAAGGGTTTCCGCGATGTTAACGTGCGGAGGACGGGATGCCGCCCAGACGATTTCCTCCGCGATGTCTTCCGCGACCACTAGCAGGGATTTTTAGAAGGGTGGGGGGGGGAAGTAGTTGATACCACCTACTTGGTTGAAGGCCTTCATATACTTTTTTGGCGGCAGCTTCGTCACCACGATATCTGGTAATGGAGAACTCCGTTTCAACCATACCTGTGTACTCTGTTTTAGTTCGTGGAAAAGGCACGCCATGGCGTCCACGAACCAGGCGCGATTTCTGTCACTCGGATTGGTGTATTGACCAATTCCCTCAGTAATGAACTAGTAAACGCTCTGACTGCATGCTTTGTTGCGGTGTAAATGCTCCCTCCAGCGTATGGCTCCCGACCAGCGATAGATCCGAGATTGATAATATGTCCAGATTGCTTTCTCTTGAAGTCTAGAAAGGCTGTAAACTAGTTTCTAGAATGTGATGCAGGGGAGCAACATACGTTTGACCAATAACTGAGTCATGGACACAAGACCAAGGACATTGGTTGCAAACATGCCCTCGATATCAGCATCCGCTATGTCTCCGACATGCTCAACTCCAAGCACGTAGCCTGCGTTGTTGACTGCACTGGATCAGGCGCATCTCTGATCGACGAGGGAGAACACGATACCAAGAATGTCGACGTCACGCAGATCCTGAGGGACTTTGTCCCAGAGACTCGCAACTTGGGCTTTGTCGGAGACATCTAACTGAACGGCGGCAAATTTGCCTCCTGCTTGCACGCCCGATTGTTTGTGAGCATCAATGCAAGTGTTTGTTACTTCTTTCAGTGCCTCATCGCGACGTGCAGTCAAGATGACATTCGCTCCTCCCTGGATGGAGGTGAATGAGAAGGAAAGTGTGAGAAATAATGGACCTTAGCAAAGAGGATAGCAGTGGCCTTTGTGTATGATGAGTAAAAGGGGATAACTGCGTGATGAGCAATGGGCTTACAGCGCCGATTCCTCCGCTTGCGCCGGTGATGAGGACGGTCTTATTCAGGAGATGGGAGGCGTTGAAGACAGACATGGAGGATGGAGTAGAGCGAAAGACGTGACGATAGCATCGGCTCCTTATCGGTGTGGCGGATCTCCACGTCATGCCTCTCCCGGGTATCCACCCTCGGTGGAACGAACTGCTCATCTGGCTCAAATCACATGGAATGCCCGTAGACGACCTGCCCATACAGGCTCGAGAATGTCAAGGTAGCCGTAGAACCCACGCCTCCCGTACTTTCCATTTGTTGAAGAACGAATGCAGGCACAGGGTTTGGTTTGTATGCAATACGGCCGGTGCCAGCTTCTACGCCGCTCTTCACGGTTCCGAAGAGTGCTTTACTCAATATCCTTACGTTGTCACCATACTATCCTCGTCCGAATCCGCCGTTGACGGCGGTCCAGTTAATAGCGTTGCACCTCGCATTGTATCGTTCAGGAACGTCTTATGCATTTGAACCCTATATCTCCATCCTGCCGCCAAATTTCGCATTTCATCCTCTAACTTGGCTGCATAGGCGAACGCGTCGGCTAGCGAGCACAGATGAGGATCAATTGCTAGATATATTGCCAATAAGCATCCTGGAGAGCTTAGATAAACTCCGGACAAAATTCGAAGCCGACTGGAGACGCGTTTTAGATTACCTGGTCTGTCCGCATGGTCATTTTTGTTGAGTCTTCTAATGACTATACAAGAAAGGTAATCGGAGCCTCTACGAGGATTTACATCGTCAGTATCCCAACCCTATAGACAAAGAGATGCGATTTTTATGGGGTTGGCTGAACGGTATGCATCTTCTCGAGGCTGAGGACCCAATGAGAAGTGATTCACCAAGTGAACAGTGAATACCCGTTGCATTTACCACTATATATGCCACCGTCGCTCAGATCCAGACAATATAAGCCTCTGCCCAATACTAGATTTTGCAAATCATACTGCCAGTGGCCCTCATATGATCCCAATGTTTGGGGATATCGCTCTTCAAAGTTCCACCCCCAAATCGAAGAATGCGGATGTAACCCTTGTCTCTCCAGCCACGGCGATGACAGAAAACGAGGAAATGTACTTGATTTACGGCGCCCATTGCAACAAAAGACTATTTGTCGAATATGGATTTGTAAATTGGCCATCGGTCGAGACCCGAGTCGAGGAAGCGTCAGGCGAAGTGGACGTTCAAACGTATGTTGAAAAGCTTTTTGAGGAACGCGGCAAGACAGGCGAGTGGATGAGATCGATCTTGGAGGGGGAAGGATATTGGGGGTAACTGTACTTCTACCAGAGGGTTCTGCCGAGTTCTTATCAACGCTTTTATAGGGACTGGACGATACATGGTAGTATTGTTCCCGCGCACCCATCGTTCCGCTTGATTGCTGCTTTGCGACTGTGTTCACTTAGAACAGAGGAGGGCGTGCCAGAAGGTGTGATACAGGCGTGGAAAGCAACCATAGCCGGAACGCGGGAATACATTTCGGAAGAAAATGAGGAGCTATGGAGAACAGCCTTGGTGGAGATCTGTCAAATGGTGGAGACAGAGGGAGAGATTGGACTTTCTAGGGCGCGTGAGGTGGTAATAGTTGGACGACAGTGCTGGGAGAGGGCAGCGCAAGAGAATATTTCAAAGCTGTGGGAAGAGGAGGTTAGCGTAGCGAAGGCAGTGAGGATAAGCGTTGAAACAGGAGTTGCTATTTAGCGTAATGCTGAATAGCGTAATTCCAATAATGGCATGTCATTATTCTCTCCCATCCTTCTACCCTCATGGCCGTAGAAGCTTTCCTGGCCACAAAGGCCCAACGTGCCTTCGTCGCCACGGGTAAGTCCCTGGATTCTTCTCCATTCCACTTCTCATACTTTCTGCCCTCTATTAGTTCTCATCCGTGAGTTTCCGTCGAGTTTCTTCCCTTCTGCATTGGTTGACAGGCAATCCCAGAGGCCATCGTCGTAATCACCATGATTACGGTCTCTTTCGGCTTGGTTAGCAATATTCAACCTATTCCGTCGAGTTCATCGTTCATTGGCATATTAGGTCGCACACAAAGTAGACTTCACAGGCTTGTACAAGGTTGGGCTGCGCGTCACACGCCATCATCCTCTCATCCTCCCTCCTCTCCCCTTAGACAATACCATGCTATCTTGCACTTTTTGCTCTTGCAGAGTTAGTTCTCCTGTCTTCATCTCCTTGACTAGTAGCTGAAAACACTTCAAAGGCTTTTTGAAGTGTTAATGACAATCGACGCGTTGTACATGAGGAATATCATCCAGCTGTTTGGCATACTAGGCAAGTGCCCTTTAGGTTGAAAGGACGTCTATGCTGACGCAGCCTTTTAACAGCTTTCCATCTTGGCCTAATGATCGCCGCAGCGTTGCAAGTCCATCAAACCAGGATCGCGATGGTGCGGATGAATGATTGTGATGGGACAGCCAACTCTATTGTGAGAAGCGTCGGAATTGTATCCAACGGTGTCTAATGCAAGAGCCAGCTATGCGGCGGAATAGGAACCCTGTGGGCTAATGTTGTCCCTTTCCTTATTGTATCCCCCTGCGTTATCGGTGCATCATGGCTAGTCCTGTGCTTCTGGGTCAGAAAGCTGTATGCTGAATTTGGGTGAGTCATCTCAGCTGACATCGTCGTTCAGTCTATAAATACATCGAAGCTGGACAATATTTCACGTTGTTGGAGCTAATCCAAAGATGAAGGGTGAGGCTCCTGTCTGCATTCGTTGGGCTACGCTTGAAATAACCGCTTTCAGAGATGTACCGAAGCTATCAAATCTTGATATGCTTACTCAAATTTGACTTCTTCTCTTTCACGGGTGTCACAATGCAGGTGCATCTGAATGTGCATGCAAACACGTTGCGGTCGATATTGACTCCTGTTGCAGCTTCTCATCATCGTCCTCCAAACTAATTCAGCGGAATTTGGGTTGACGATCGCGGCCATACCCGTTGTTCTTCTCCTTTTAATTGGCTGTGGACTTGCGGTTCAGCGAGAAATAAAATGGTCGGTACACAATGCAAAATCAGCAACATATCTCATCATAGCTCAGGATCATGCATATATCTTTGGTTCTTATGTTGACTTCTTTAACCTACTGTAAGTTCCCCTAGAGCTGGGGCTGGTTCTGATCTGACCTACCTCGACAGTTGGTACGTTGTCCTCGTTAATGGGACAATACACCGGCTTATGTCCCAAGTCTATAAATTGGTTCGGTTCTATGAACCAGCCTCAAGAGGCCAGTACGAGTCCACTCGAGCCACTCTTACCGTCTTTAGTACGTGTCATAGCTTCGGCAGAATAGCACGTGTTTTTTTAATTGAGATCCTCATTAGCAATCGTCGCTTTCTTGTTGATCTCGGCCAGCTTTTACTTTGGGCTTAGGTGCCTTTTGGACTTCGACAGAGGTCTCCTAGACTCTAAAGTCAATTGTAAGCCAATTACGGAAGCCAATTTGCGGTAACCAGCTCTAACGTTGTTCCAGTCATTGAAAGACGGCGCCCAAAAAGTGTGCAAAAACAGCCCAACAAGGAGACGCAAGAATACGAAAGTGGTGTACCCCTTGCACATCGAATGTCAATCGAGTGATTGGACAGACACCATGGACCGAAATTGCTTCGTCTTAGACATTTTCGATATCATATGCATACCCAATCTATCGGCTACCTACGCTTTCTTAGTAGGTATGCCACAGAATTGACTATATTTATACCACTAGCTGTCACCCATGCTCTGCACAGAGTTGAACACTATTTAAAAAGAACTCAATTGGGCCCCAGTCTCTGTTTCTTATCTCAGTATGCTGCCCCTGGGCAGTTACTTGTGCACCTGTACTATTTCATACATGTAAAGCTCTGAAATATTCCAAGTATCAATGCAACCATTGATAGACCAATGTGAATCAATAGATCTGGCTTCATTTGTTACTTGATTATGTATATGAATCACATATTACACTCCACTGGAGGTTGGTCATGAGAACATATGATGAGTAAGACATGAATGAGTAAGCATAGGTAGGAAGAATGTGTCATTGGAGATGTAAGCATAATTAGTGTTGGGCTGGATCAACTCTGTGAATGTTTTCAGATGTAGTTCCAAGTGTCACTGGGTGTTCTATTGTCATATAGGAATGGCATTGAAGTTCCACAAGTTTA
Organism: Amanita jacksonii TRTC168611; assembly: GCA_000497225.1. Taxonomy (NCBI): domain Eukaryota; kingdom Fungi; phylum Basidiomycota; class Agaricomycetes; order Agaricales; family Amanitaceae; genus Amanita; species Amanita jacksonii. The sequence continues at coordinate 11,910 of KI546415.1, forward strand.
ATATATTCCAGGGAAGAGAATTGTGTGAATACTACAAGGATTACAAAGGGCTCATCATAAACCTTTAGGGAACCAAAGCCAAACATGAGTACACATCAGGTGCCCCAGACCACGTGGCTTCACGTATCACGCATCACACCGGCAATCAATCGGGGTAATTCAATCCCCAGCATAAGCCGCTTTGCAGCGTAAAGCCAAACACTAGCACGCTATTCAAACTTGCCCGAACAGGCGTAAAGAGCGAATGCGAAGACGCTTGCAGGTTTGGCAGAGGGTGTCTGGTACATCGTCGAACACAAATCCAACAGGGGCGAAATCATTTTATGACTATTTGACTTTCTGTGATGATCGGTCCCTTGTTGATCATGTTCGGTAGCGTGGGAAAATGTTTGACATAAATTAGATTAGATACCAAGTAAACCCTATTATGGCCCCAACCCAACTGCCCTGGTGGTTGGACTTCCTCGACCGGGTTTGGTTCCATATTAATGTTTTGGCCTGCGAGTGCTAACAAACGGCAGTCAAATATAACCATCACGTCGCTGGCAGCAGGCTTCATCATAGGCTCAACCAGGTCTGATGCTGCCGCGTTTGCCAGCCTAGGCGCTTTTCTTTCTGTTGTATCAGCAAATGTCGTCAAAAGGTTCCTCAGGCAACCAAGACCACCGGTCATTGAAGGTGCTCGCCAGAAGGGATCGTATGGGTGAGCGGAGAAAATTCTAATGCAATCCGCAGGTACTCAAAGACCATGTTGGTGTATCAGAATGCCGAGCACTCATTCAACGGCAATATGCTTTTTTGGGACATACATCATCTTGGCCTGTCTGCGATTGCCGATACATCCTTTATTACCATCAAGTCCAATGATACGTATCATCCCACCGATACTAGCAGTACCATGGGCAACGCTCGTTGTTTTATCCAGAGTATGGCTGGGGCACCATACATGGCCTCAAGTTATTGTCGGTGCATCTTATGGAATAGGCTTCGCGTCTGTTTGGTTTTCATTATGGACTGGTGGGTTGCTGGAGTATGGCCGTGAGGTTGAGAATCTAGTAGAATCCTTGTTCTAGAAACTTATACAACTCAATGTGACGCGTGACTGCTGTCTAATGGACAACGATGACCCCATCTCTCAGTTCTTTCCTGACCAGGAGGATGTCGACCTATACGAAGTTCTGCAGCTCAAGCAAGACGCCAACGTTGATGATATCAAGAAGGCATATCGGCGTCTTGCTCTGAAATACCACCCCGATAAACATGCCACCGCGACTGATGACGCGAGAGCCAACGCGTCGCTAAAATTCCAACAAGTTGGCTTCGCGTACTCAATCCTCAGCGATGATAAGAAGCGCAAAAGATATGACAGGACGGGAAAGACAGCTGATGACTTTGACCTTGCCGAAGGCGAGGACGGATGGGAGGCGTATTTCGAGGATCTTTTCGACCGTGTTACAAAGGGCAGGTTAGACGAGATGAAGAAGGAATATCAAGGTCAGTAAACGAACTGTCTTTGTACATACCGGCATCCCTGACGTTCTGTACGCGTAGGTTCGGCAGAAGAGATAGAGGACTTGAAAAGTGCCTACCATGAGACCGGGGGCGCCATTGGGGAGATATTGAACTTCATCCCGCATTCGACCCATGATGACGAGGCTCGATTCATTGTCATCATTTCAAATGTAATATCCAAAGGCGAGTTGCCAAGTCTACCCCAATGGGAGTCGAGTACAAAGGATGAGAAAGCCAAGCTTGTAAGAAAGAAGGCGAGCGAGCGTGAGGCCACGGAAGCCGAGCAGCTAGCAAAAGAACTCGGAGTGTGGGATGAATTCTATGGTTCGGGAAAGGTGGGGGAAAGGAAAGCGAAAGGGAAGGGAAAGGACAAAGTCAAGACCACAGAAAAGAACAAGGAGGCGGAGGGGGAACCTGAAGAGGACTATTCTGCCCTTCAGGCGCTCATTCTCAAGAAAAAAGAGAAGAATATGGATGCTTTCTTTGACGGCCTAGCCTCAAAATATGCAGAGCCAGATACGAAGACTAGAGGCAAAGGGAAGAAGCGGGCGCAAGATACCGAAGACGGGGAACGTTCTGCCAAAAAGAAACGGTCTGCCCTTGCTGCTCCCAACATTGACGACGAAGAATTCGCAAAGTTACAGGAGAAGCTATTTGGCAACAAATCAAAACCTCCTTCCAAACCCGAGTCGAAGGCAAGATCGGGGAGAAAGAAAGCTACATAACCTATGCACTTCTCCAGACTCCTTCCCCTTGATGACCAGATAGCCAACCTTGTTCCCATTAGATAGATTGTACATATACTAATAGTGACTCGAGGGCCGGAATACGTGTAAATTATAAGTAACGTACACCATCAATACCGAGGCTCCTTCGTGCGTGGATGATGGACGTGAGCTCCTTAATTCCTTCCTCAAGGATCACAATGTTATCGAGTAACTGTGAGAGGGTTACCGTAGTCGGTCGCCTCCCCTGTGCTTCCCCCTGTTGCCGATCATCGTTCAGGCTGAAGCTAAAAGACTCATCGTGACGGTCACTCCAGCTGGAGTTGCTGAACACGTCCTCCTCCTCTGAGGTCCACTTCATGGGTTTGCGTGGTGCCCAGGGCCCTGAGGGAGGAGGTGGTGCGATGAAGGGTTCCAGAGTGATGGTGCCAGTGCTTTGGTAATGTCCTGCGAACGGATTGGTTCCTGCATTGCTACTCTCGGCTTGCCTTGGCGTGATTTGCTCATTCTGGTTTTCGGTTTTCGCTGCCTTGCTTTTTCGGGGTGAGAGGAATGACACTAATGAGGAAGATGAAGGAATGATGGACTTGGCTTTGGCTTTGGAAGGGGTCCCAATGGGAGATGATGTAGCAGTGGGTTCTTCCCTAATTTCTAGGGCAACATTCAATGCATCCGACAAGCTTTCGGAGAATAGCAAGCCCTGCCGACGCTCCAAGAGGTACTTGTCAAAGTCATGAACCATTTGTCTATACCTGTCTATCTGTGTCACAAGTCCATGGGAGATGGTATGGATGACAGGCCGAGAATTCTCATCCATGCGTGCAGCCGGGAGGAAAATCTCGTCGTTGTACAACTTCTCCCTAACGGCATAATCGAGGGATCGATTATCGTTCTCATGCCTTGGGCTAGATGCTCGTTCTGGCTTGAAGTCTTCGAATGCTGGGACGTCGGATATACCGAACGTAAGCCAGCCGGCCAAGGAGCGATCAGGGTGCATCGCCAATGCAGCCAATGTTCCAGTTAGGGCGAGGTTAAATTCGGGAGTATTGGAGAAAAATGACCGCAGCCATTCCAACAGTAGACTGAGTATTGGATCGCTTGGGCTTAAACGATGCTTAACCCTTCGTTTAGATTCCATCCCAGTGTCGTCATCCTCTGTCAGGTAGAATGCAGGCTGAGTTGAGATTCCGAGTATTGCATCTCGGAGGTAGTGATCGTAACCTGTACTGAAAACTTCGTCTTGGTGCAAGGGATCTACTCGAGAGACTAAAGTGAGATACAATTCCATTTCGCGTTCGTGTGTAGTGAACGTAGTCTTTGGTTGCAGGAACAGTGGTTCAATTGTTGCAGCATTGGGCAACTGGCCAAACTCCGGACTGTCAACGTCGCCAACCTGAAGTTTGGACGATACCCTGGGAGGGTAGGGGAATGGAGTCGCATTGGGATCAGGAGTGACCACGAGTAGCTTGTCTATGCTCAATTGGGGGTGTCGAACTAGCATGGTCTGCAACAATTGCAAAGCGCATGTTGCAGCGGGCTGTGATTGTGACCTCAAGTTGCTGAGTATCATGTCTTTGAGGGTAAACCTTCCCATTGATGTAAAATACTCTGTCCTGCTCTCCGGCGCCTCCATTTCCAGCAGTACCATTGCACTACTCTTTCTCCTTTTCATCTTTTCCAGCTTCGTACGTACAGGACTTTGAACGCCTTGCTGTTTCAGCCGGACATCGTCATTATCTTCGTTGACCAAGAAGTTCACAAACAAATCATTGATTTGCCCATCTTGCAGAGTCCTGATTATCGCTTCGATATAGGACATCACCGCAACAGCGCTTCCGTCCGTATCTGAGCATTCCAGGATGGACGGGTACAGTATGTTCTCCAGAAAGACGCGACGCACAGCATCCAATATTGACTGGATGATTGCATTACCAACGAGGGATGAAGGATCAGCGGCCTCATACAAAACATTTCGTTTGAAAATATCTTCAATGAATTCGAGAAGCTTTAGAAAATGATCCAATCTCGACCGAAAGTCGGTATTGTTTGCCTCTTCTATTCCCAAGGCAAGAGCTCTTTGGCGTAAATCTTCTCTTTCCTCCTCGTCTTCCCCTGTTTCGGGGCCTCGTCCACCCAACACCATCCCATTTCCAGCTCCATCGTCAGTTTTCGCCTGGCGATGAAATACCAACTTCCTGGGCAACAAAGAGTAAACCGCACTCAAACCAGCTGCAAGCACGGCCGAGAAGTCACCGTCCAAGATGTACTCTGCAAGTGCCAGCGCTGCATCGGCTACAGGGTCGGGCGACGTCGATGGCGCGGTTTGTTGGACATCTATCGTTACGTTGTGCGTATCGTCGCTGGGAATACGATGTGCTTGCTCTCCGGGCGACATGGCCACATCCATGATAAATAACATGCCGGCTCTCGCAAAGTCTCCTATTTGTCCCTCACGGTGCACGAAGCGCAAAAGGTAGTTAAAGAGAAGGAATTCATATTCGGGCTTTTTAACGGTGGATAATGGAGGCTCCAGTGGGATGACTGCTCGAGATGATGTGGGCGTAACGGAACCCGAATCACTAGTGTCATCTGCAGTCTTCTCTGGTAGGATGGAGTCTTCACTCTCATCTTCATCTTCGTCTTCGTCTTCTTCCTCGTCTTCGTCCATGGAGAAAACGGGTTCCGAGTGGTACCAGTGTTTATCATGGAAGAAAATCATAAGCAAGTCACGAAACGTCCTTATTCGGCTGCAAAGGATGCACAGGAGATTTACCACTGTCAGAGGACGATAGTCAATGGTCTATTTAGGACGAGAGAGAGACCGGATTTCCACGTACAATCCCCCTCATATTCAGAGGGCTGAGTGCGAATTGAGTTCCGTGCGGCCCCCATGACCTTATTTCTATTATCCAACTGCTCTTGCAAGTCGTCACCCACACAGTTTCGCAGCAATCTTAACACGGCTCGGTGTACAGCAGAGTGTACTAGGAATTGTTCGTCCAGGAGAACAACCATATTTTGTACTGCGCGGAGCACTTCAGCTTGAATTCCAGAAGGTCGATCTCTTTCACTGAGTCGAACAAGTGTGTCGAGGACATCTACGTGGGACTTGAGCCCCGGGAGGTGTCTAGAGTAGGGTGGAGCATACCGTTCTTGAGTAGATACTCCAGACATGCACCTGTACCGCTGTAGAGAGCAGAGCCAATTATATATCTCACTATTCTTGGGGTTTGGGTGCAACTCACCCAGCTTCCGTCCTCGTAGATTCCCAGACAAGAGCATCTACCATGGACTGCAATTGTGCAGGCACATCCGTAAACTTAATGCCTTTGCTTATCTGCCGTTCATCGGGGTGTTGCAAGGTATTCTGCACGGCGTGGTGAGAAGATTAGGTTTTGCAGCTGGCCATCTAAGCTAACCTTGACGGATGTCCAGGAGGCGTGAAACTCCTGGGCGTGGTCAACGGGCACTCTAGGGAGAGGCGGATGATTGCTTGTCCGGAGAAACTTGGAAAAATAGTCCATAAAAGATGCAGTACTGTTTAGAAAGTTCGCTCATCAGGACAAAGTTGATAGTCCGCAATTGATTACAATTCATTAATGTAGTTTGTGTGTGATATTACAGCAGATCTAAACCAGGATGTAGAATCCACGTCAAAGGTAGAGTTTTATACAGAACGCAAGGTGCATGTATTCAATAACGTTTTATGATTGACGGTGCGAAGAGCTTGACATTGAAACGCACTAAATCGTTAGATATTTTTGCATATCTGACAGTTGAGCGTGATGTGGTTCCTGAGGAGGACAGCTGCAACGTGCCAAATTAGCCCGATGCGATAACGCGAAGAATACATAAGCTTACGAAGAACAATCAGCGCTGCAAGTGTTGCAATCATTAGCGCGTAGAGAACCGTGTACTTGATGACCTATGAACGACATGTAAGCCACGCATTTCCCAAGGCCAGCCTGTAACCTACGATCCATCTCCGTTTCCTCTTTTGCTTAGTCGAAAACAACGGCGCACGTATCTGCTTAGACGGGCGCAGCCAAACTGGAAGCCCTTGTTAGCGCCCTCATTCCGGCCAGACCAAATCAGACTTACACAACATGGTAGAATGTAAGCGGTTCATGTACGGAATCAAGATTGGTGGTGTCAGGATAATCAAAAGTATGTGTCCCAACAGGAAGTCAGAACCCCATAAACTCATCTCGACAATCTTAACGATGAACTCTCGTGCTGGCTGAGATATGGCAGACGAGCCCAGCCCACGGCCGTACCACTTGCCGGTCCACCAGGCCCGGTTCGTCTCTTCGTGCTTGAATTCTCGCGTCAGGAACACGGAAATGAGAATTTTCTGGATTGTTCGTTGTATAGCAACGATGGCTATGACACCAAGGACGGCATGAGATGCATCCCAACGCTCAAGGAACCACTGTAAAGCGTCACATTTTTACTTTACTGCCTGTCAAACGTCACGGAACGAAATACTCACGAAGAATTCAAACGAGGCAACGAGTCCCAGCAAGCATATCGTGTGCGCCAGGCCTGCTATGAAAGTTCCGAAATTGGGTGTGTCCAACATAGGGCCCAAGAAAAGTGAAATGAAAAACAAGGTTAAGAGTACCATCGCGTTCCAGACCAATGGCCCGATAGAAATGATCGCAATCCTAATCAAGGGACTTGGCGGTAGGACACCATCGACAGGGAAAGATTTGACAAACATATATGCGATCACAAAGATGATAGCATGGCAGATTGGCAGTAAGATTTCAGAGAGAAGCACGGATTGCCAGTTGGCTCGCGGAACATCGCCGGACAGCTTTTCAGAAGGATGGCCAAGCCGCTTCCTCTTGTACCCAGTGATCATTGTACGCGAAAGCCGACAGTAGCCGTACCAGTTGCTTTTTGTCTGCCTCGAGTTACCGCGCGACATCCAACGCAAGAATTCGCGGTAGTCGATGATAAAGTCTGCAAAGGAGAACTGGTGTGGGTTGAATAGGAATGGTGCGATGCAGAGCGACAACACGGAGAACCAGAAGTAAATCAGATGTGGTATCCAAATAGACAGAGAAGCGTATAGCAGAAGTAATAAATTCCGCATTCCCATGTAGATGCTCGGGCCAGCGAAACGCGAATATAAGATGCTGAACGATAGCCGTGTCGTCGCGAAACCACGACCTGTGGCAATATATCGTGCGCCGCCAAATGTCAAGTTGCTGAGGATAGAATTCGAGTAAATCTGTGTTGAAAAGACCTCGAATATAGGTGACAACGAAAGGAAATGCTTGGCCAAACGGAGCAACGCTTTACCCGTTCCACGTTCCACCAGTTCTATAAAAGGATCAACATTTTGGAGATCCGCCAAATGTAAACACAAACCTTGCAAGAACAATGGAAGAAAGGCGATGAAGAAAACCAAGAAGATAGAAATAATGGATCGTCTGATCCACTCAAATACTGGTATAAGATTATAGCACCCAGGCTGACCACCAAGGACATTGCCCAACGCATCAACCTTGCAGATAGCCAGCTGCTTGTTAAGTGTTCCGATGTAGAGAACTTAGGAACAAAACTCAGCCTTTTGCGAAACGACTCCTCACAGTTTGTGACACTTACGAGTGAGCATGAAGATTTGAATCGAATAAATGACCAAGATATTGTTGATGTGGAATCCAGGATGGCCATAGTAAAATGTCAAGAATCGATCAATTGGCAGCTGAGTTCCCAGGTAATAATATTCCCGACTGAGCATTTGTTCACCCATTCCAGTACCGATCTTGGTTTGGAAATTTAGAATTGTTCCGAAACCGAGATCACGGCCTTTGCCACACTGGTAATACTCAGAGTGCTTGATTCGCCCTCCTCTTCCAAAGGCATTCATACCGGCGAAAATATCCTCGTTGAGATGCAACCCCTTCTGGGCTTTTGATACGCCTCCTCGTGTTAACATGAAAGTAGCATTCAGGAAATCCGGGTGTCCATAGTGAAGCTTTCCTCCAATCCATGCGAGAGCACGCGCAGTCAGGGTACCAAACGTTTGTTCCTTGCCGGCAGCAATGTCACCCAAGACACCAATATTCTCTGAGAAGATATACTCGCGAGTGCCAACGATGGCTACGGGAGATTTGGTAAATTCCTTGTGACCCCATTGAGCATACGGGCTCTGACTCGAGAGCGAGTACTCCTCAAACTCGCCGAGAATGTTCCGAATCTTGAGGCACTCTTCGAGATAATTATCTTGGTTGGCGTCAATCAGTTGAAGATATTCACCGCGGTAGAAGACGATAGCGTGATTCTGATTGTCAGACTTGCCATCACCTAAAATGGGATTGCCGGGGAGTTCGATGCGGAATTTCGGCTTCCTTTTACCCGTTTTCTCGTCAATTTCGGAGTGGCCATCAATAAGAACAGAGAATATCTTTGTTTCACCCTTTTTAGGACCTGGCTCTTCATCCAAGTAGGCGATCTGCAAATCCGGATAAGCGCGAAGCAAGAACTCGGCATTCTCTAGCTCCTCTTTGTTAAACTTGCTGTATCGTTGCATAGAGATCGTAAACTTGAATTTGCGGCGGGCCATCCGCTCCAGTTCACGCTCAAGCCGTTCTGTGTTGCCACCCAGACCGTGTACGATGTCAGGATTTTCGACGCGGTAAAGGAGCTTGATGGCCTTGGAATAGTTCATCATGCCAGACACGGTACGGTAGAGAGTCTGAGCGCGCAGGGAGGCCCAAATACGAGTTCGTAGGGTATACTCGGGAGAAGACGTCTTGAAACCAATGCAATAGAATGGAAGGTCATCAACTTTGGTCCCTTTCTCGTTCTGGCTGGTGGTGCCATCCGGCCCTGCTGACTCCTCAGCAAGGATCTTCGTATCTTTGACGAAGTTATCCCACTCGACGGGATGCAGTTGTTTTAAATATTCCAGGAGCGTAACACGAGTGTTTTGATCCTCTTCCCTAATGATCTCGCGCAGGCTGAGCAATATTTTTTCCGAATAGTGAGGAACCAGGACTGTGAAAGTCGGCATCGCATCTATGGGTAGAGGTTCCGGAATTGCAGTAGAAAGTGAGGAAGCAAAGAAGGATACCCGACGTTCCGCTTCACCACCGAGAGGGAAAAAGTGACCTTTGAGGTCAGGCCCCTTTGGATTGGTGAAAAAGGGGGGAGCTCGAAGTACACGGCGCCCGTCCGGGGCATCAACCTGATGATAGAGTAATCGCTGGACATGGTCGATAGACAGGAGATGCTCGCGGTACATGGATATGATAACAGCATTCCAGATTTGGGATACAAGAACCTGCTTCATGTTTCAGCCACCAACGAAGCAGATAGATTACTTACGCACCTTGGGTTTATACTTAACCTCCATCTCCCCCGTGGCCAAGAGTTTGGCGTAGATCCTCTTTGGCAACCTAGTAAAAACGTCCTTCCATGGCGTCCAGATAGACAAACCCAGTCCAAAGGATCGTCCAATACTGAAGATCACGACCCAGATAATGTACCACAAGTATGTGTCCAAAAAGAAAAGTACGAGGTCCATGATATACATAATTGTCAATGTGAACGGCACCTGGTTGGAGCACAAACGATTGCCAAATATACGGTCAGTGCAACCTTGTACCTTGGTGCGAGCCATGACAGCAACAGGGCTGCTAAAGGACGAGGTCAAGAAGAAATAGGATTCGGTAAACTTGCAGCCGAAAACCAAGACCCAGAGCATGATGGATGCAGTCCGTGCGGTGCGCGGAAGGGAAGGGTATGACGCAGTAAACGTCTGGGAAGCCAAGTACTTGCGTGACTTGCCAGCAACACGATCGCCGAACATTCGGCCGGACGGGATAATGCCAAAAGCAACCGTTGAAACGACGGAAACGAAGAATTGAACAATGGCAATAATGAGAGGCACTTGTCCTTGATTTGGCTTACCGTCCACGATCGCAACATAAAAGGTAGGTCCGCTAGTGAGGGCGAGTATGATGAGGAGGAAAACCAAGCGGGTGGTAAGGTGCGACGTGTTGTTCCAGGTGGTGGGAATGTACGAGAATTCTGCTATGGTGGCGAAAATCATGATGAGGGTAGAGACTGCCCCACCAAGGGCAACTGCTGACCATCGCATAGGAAGGGAAGGTTTGACCCTATCCTGCGGCGAGTAAACCCTTGGAGATTGGAACGCGGTGTAAAAGAAGTAGACGGAGACGTGAAGTATCCAAATGCGGTTGAAATTGACGAGTAGATGGGCCAAGGAACGCTTCTCGTAATAGGTCTTGAAGAAAGTTCGGTTCCAGTCAACACGACTAAACTTGATGTACCTGTGGGCGGGTCCGACGTCAACAAGGCGTGTCTGCATCATGTTAGCCACGGTTAGGAAGAAGGGGAGGGCTGAACCTCACATTGTCCTTCAGAACGATCTTAGAGAGACCTTCTGGGTACCAAAAGAGCTGGTTGATGTCATCATATCCAATGACTCGATCATGGTCCTTCTCCCTTCGAACGAACTTGCCGTCCATGACTTCGTACCCTTGGTCCCTCATGAAATTGTAAAGTGGCTTTATGACGCAATTGAGGTAAACGCCTTCCGCAACAGGGTCTACCCGGTTTTGGCAGTCGGGACTGCGATAATAATCATCGGCACATTTGAAGATGAAACACAAGCATTCGGGAACGAAACGGACGTTTCCTGCCTCACCCCAGCAGAGCAACCAGAGCGCGACCTGCCGGAGCCGGTCATACTGGCTCATCTTATCCATGGCATTGCGCCAACGGTTTAAAGCACTATCAAGCGACTTGGATCCTTGATTTGGATGACCACCCTTGACACTCTTCAACCGTTGCAAACCAGGATTTTGAGACTGGCCAACAGCATCATCTAGGTTGAGCTGGGCGGCAAAGTACCATTTACGGTAATTAGCATGCTGACCACCAATGTAGTCAGCATGAACTGTAAGGAGAGCCTGATTCGGCGTCATGCGAGAGGCGCGGGAATCAAGGAGATGCATCAGAAAGTCGAACTGTATGACAGGTATCAGGTTTCCGAGGGCAACAATCAACAAGCGGAGCAACTCACCATGTTACGCATGGAGTCTCTCTGAAAACCAAACTTTTGGGTCAGGTCTAAAAAAATGTCCTCTATTTCTTCTACGGACATGGGAATCTGTTTGTCGGACGACCAGGCGGGGTATGGTTCTGACGATTGCAAACGAGTTTCGGGATAGGGCGCGGTCATGCTAGCATGAGAGTCAACTGAAGGAGCGTAAGAACGAGCGTAATAATCAGAATCATGGCGACCTGGACACAAATTAAGTAAACGATTGGTAAGGAAGGAGGGAGAATAATAATAACCATTGGATTGCTGGTCGTAGAAAGTAGGGGCAGTAGCCAATCTAGTGGTGCTCGAGGTTGGAGACGAATAGTTGTGGTCACCAAGATCCGAATCAGCGTCGTAGTCGGTCCGAAAAGGGACAGAGGAGGGAGGAGGATTGGTGAATGGGTTATTCTGTTGGCTGGGGGGCGGCTGCCTAGGACTGGCCATGTGTGGAAAGGTAAAGAGTGAGAGGACAAAAGAGCGGTGAAGGAGTCGTGGGAGACTTGAATAAATGGAATCGGGGATTTTGGTTGCCATCTTGGTAATGCCGTCTGTACCGCCTCTCTCCCTCTTGTGTCTTCGCCTCCTCAGCCAAGCTCCTCACCAATTCTCCAATCACTTCAGGCTCTTTCCTTCCTACTCTTTTTTGCCTGATGGCGCTACCCACATCGCCCATCTTCAACCACGGCTATGGGCAACAATCATTCAACTTTATGATCACCTGCCGCCCAATTTTATCACGTATCCAATTCACCTCTGTCATGTTGACATACCATCGTTGCAACAAATTCCTGCCACTCCATACTTCTCCCTTATTACCTTGCTTGAGTTACCCGACTGTCCTGATATAACGGACGATGTCATGTTCAGATTTTCTCATCTTAACTCTCTCGCAGCTCTTGATATCAGTGGCACAAAAATATCCTATCTGGCGATTAAACGCCTTGCTCAAAGCCTACGGCCGTCACGTGGCCCATGGCCTCTCCGCATTCTCCGTCTCTATGATTGCCGGAATATTGACAACCTCATCTTCCCATTCATCTCCAAGTTCCCACTTCTCTGTGTTCTCGGCACGTCAACGCTACCCTTTACAAACAAGCTTACATCTGACTTTCTGCCAGACCTGCGTGGTACCCAATGTATCCCCAGAGGCGAATCTCTTCCCCAGGAATGGGTCACAAGCCCCAATGAAAGGCTATTCTTCCCGGCCGACCTTTCGACTGCGGTCGATTCCCTCTCGCAATCTCCGCAATGCATGCTGTGGTCATCTCAAACCTCATACAGACTCCTGATCAACGACTTCGATCAGCCAATCCGGCAACGCCATCAGGATCCTATAGAAATAGAGGAACAAGCCACGGGAGTTACACCTGAATCATTTTATGCAAAAACGAGGAAAGCAGGCACACGACGACACCAGCTAAAAATGAACCTCCCAAACGGCGTCTCGGCCCCACATCCTAGTCAGTTGATGCTTTATAGGGACCCTCCACCATGGAATGTTCTCGAGGAATCTATGTCGAGCCCTGTGTCTAATCTTGATAGGAAACGGTGGGAAAGGGCGGAAGAAGTAGTTGAAATTAAAAAGGGAGCTTTGCAACAAGCAGCCCTGGCGAAGTTGCGAGAAATGGCGATGCATAGGAAAAAGATAGCTGATAGTAGCACAGTTTGTCCGCCTCAAAAGAGGGAATCCAAAAATCCCTTTGCGAAGCGATCGGTCACATGATGAAGACATAACACTTTAGTCCCGCGTCTGCTTTCTTTCGTCTGATGCTTCGCGTCTTCTCTTTCAGGCATGTCTCGCGTCGCGTACATGACCGCCGTCACCTCTCTACCGTCACCCCCGCCAGAAGCTCTCACCCCTACGCTTTCCACCTTGGCGCTAGTTGGGCTGCAAAACCCCACGATCCCTTTGAGAAATACATCAAAGTCCCCTTCCCTCCAGATAGCCTTATCGGCTCCTGGAGAGATAGTTTTCTTGCCTGGCCAAAAAACATTCCAAGTAGAGACCCGGGCGAAGACTTTCTCTATGTTCAAGCTGTACGTTTGCTTCCCCCAGATGGTCGCAAAAATAAGACTCTGCTGATCGCATGCCCGAAAGATGCGAGAAAACTCGGTCCGCAACTCTGTTTCCCCCTTCTCTCTATTCCTCCCCTTGCTCAATGGTTTATAGGGCGTTTCCTTTGGCGTTGCCGACGGCGTCGGAGGTTGGGTAGATAATGGCGTGGACCCTTCATTATTCTCCCAGGCCCTCATGTACCATGCCCATCGCTATTCACGCAACGCCTGGCCTGGGGAACCTGAAATTGATCCAACCCTAGACTATGAAGAGCGAGAGCAAATCGAAGGATGGGAAATGACCCCCCATGAGTGCCTTGATCTTGCTTACGGTGGTGTGCTTCGCGAAAAATTTGTTCAAGCAGGCTCAAGTACTGCTTGCCTCATCAACCTCAATGCACATTCCGGCCTTCTTCGTTCCGCCTCGTACGTTACGTTGTTTTATACCACTGTGCTATACACATATTGAAGACATGCGGATAAAGCCTTGGTGATAGTGGCTATGTTATTATCCGCAACTCCTCTATCATTCATCGACAACGGCCGCAGACACATTATTTCAACTGCCCAAAGTATGTCCATATTAGGTCCTTTGTCATTCCCGGGCACGCTCTGACCCCACTTATTGAAGGCAATTAACGAAACTTCCCGCTGATTCTAGCCGCAAGTTCTCCGGGGCTTGTATAGATTCTCCCAGCGAAGCGGAAGTGTACGAGACGACACTACGGGACGGTGATATCATAGTAGTCTATGTAACACAACTCTTTGCGCTACTCTATTCACTCTTTACTGACGTACATGCCAGACGGATGGTTTTTCCGATAATGTTTTCCCTTCAGAAATGGTTAGTATTTGTTCGCTTGTTGCCAGGGCAGGCGGCTCCGAGGACGAACAAGCCCAAGCCATGGCTGACCGCATGGTTGGCTTTGCGATGCAGTGCATGCATAGCAAGAGAGTCAGTCCCTTTGAAAGTACGTTAATAATTTTCCTTCACGATGGACATCCCTTTTATGTGTAGCAGGAGCTGCTGCTCGCGAAGGCATGTTCTTCCGTGGTGGGGTATGTCCAATCCACCCTGGCGTTTCTCAGTTCGCTGACCATTATTTCCCACAACCAGAAAGTGGATGAGTGAGCAACCCCTTCTTCTACGCGTCAACACTGCTTAAGGATCATACAGCGTTTCAATCATCGTCAGCCTAGTTCGCGAAACATCATAACATTCGTTGGCTTCCCTATATTGATACCCTTTACCGTTCTTATATCTAACCGTCATCATCTCACATGTTTTTCGCCATTTTATACATCAATCATACATAATCTGCATACAAGTAATCATAGACAACAGGCCATCCCTTTACAACTTACGCTCGATGAAGCTCTCAATGACACCAGCGCACGTCAGAGGGTATTCCTTCAATTGAACTTCACCGCCAACGATAAAGGTATTTGGTTGAACAAAGTTTTTCCGGGGCTGTAAAACTGCGTCCAAAACGCATATCTGTTTGCGAATAAATCTACGGACCTGCTTCTTCTTCAATACCAGATCGCGGATTTCCCCTTCCCAGCCCTTCAACGGTTGTGTCAAGCGGTTGTAGAACTCGCGGGCACCAGGGCCGTCCGCCGTGCTCTTCCGTACTTGAAGCTCAATGAGCAGCTTTCCAGCAGCCTCTTTACCTTTAGTCAAAACCAGATTGCGGTCAACCTGGTTAGCAGGTTCAGTGAACATACAAACGAGAAAAAAAAAAAATTACGACAGCTTACTCGGACATAGAGATTCTCCAGATTGTTGTTTGCATCCCGAATCTCCTCCAACTTTGCAATACCTGACTTTATCAGATGCTGTGTGATCCCGAGACTGCGATGCTAATTCACACGAACAGTGCATACAGAAGACCAAGGAACACCCACCGGGCTTGCATATGAGCTTGGCCATGCTTTCCCGTTTTCGGGTCATAGAATTCGAGAGCCCGCAGGCCAGCACGCGCCATGATCAAGAACGTCACGTACTGGATGTCCTCAACGTCTTGCTTCCCAACATACTGCCCACCGGGAAAACATACATCAATAAAACACGCGTAGTAGGTCTTTGCCTCGCCTTACATTGAATATCTTGAGAATTTCAGGATTGCTAGCCACTGCATGATATTAAAACAAGTCTGAGAGAGCCATAGGATTCTATCACTTACAATAAAGGGCTACGGTTTCCGCCCGGCATTCCTCCATTGAAGAGGATACCTCACCCAACACTGATCCTGGTGTTTGTCCAGGCTTATACCAGGATGTTCTACCGTCAGGTCAGTGACATTCAGGGAAACTCAGAACACTTATACTGACATGGGTTTCCCTGTCAAGGGGTTGATGACCTTAGTCAAACATTGATTCAGTCAAAAACGATAGCAGAGAAGGCAACTGTTGGACCTTCTCGAGATCAAAGTTCTTCTTGCCGTCAACACCCTCCTCAAAGAGTTTTCCGGAACCGTGGCCCAGCAACTCATGATTGGCAACTTGAAGTTCAAAAGCGCGATTGTCCCAAGCCTTGTAGACAGCAACATCATCCGGGTGGACGAATGTTAGTTCTTCGTCTTCAAGTCGAAATAAAAACTGATCGTCAGACATTATAGTATAAAGCACGCACTGGGCGCTTTTGCGGCGAGTATGTTCTTCGACAGGCATGTGTTTAGGAAGTTTACGGAAACAATAGCAACACTCACAGCAAGTGAAACGTTCTTGAAACCAGTCGAATCCCTGATCTCGTAATAATTCTGCGGCAGTCAGCTAACGGAAATGAGTTGTCCGTTGGTGACTTACGGGTATCTAGCCAGAGTTATCACTGGGTTGTCAAGGCTGTGAGGGACGCCAGAGAATATCAGCTCACGTTAATGCCAGCAGGAATGCCTAGAGAATGTCAAATGATATCCGGGGCACATAGGATTGCATAGAGCACCTCCGGTCGCAAAGCTAAGGACTTCTAATGCAGTAAAGTCTGGCTTCCGGAAGATATCGACTTCAAAGTCCTTTCCCCAAGGCAACCCTTGTATCAACTCTGGCGCTCTATCGACGAGAACTTCGTATTTGGCGCTGAGCTCCTTATTCACGATTGCTGTGAATCCTTTCGTTCAAAGATACTTAGCTTGGTTGTCCATTGCTGTACCGTTTAGCCTACCTTCCCATTCGGCTCTGCCCCCGTACGGGTCGACGTATGTTTCGATGAACTGGCAAGAGAATTTGAAACTTCCAACCCATGTCACAGCAACACAACCCACCCCAATATAAGACTCAACGACTGGTCCAATGTCCTTGACCCAGTACCTGGATCCTTCTTTGTGGTCTTGAATAGAACCCGTTTGAAAACTTGACTAGCGGCTGTAGTATGAATTTCCACCATGTTCGGAATCACATACGATCTGATATAGCCTTCTATCATCCGTGTTTGATGATCATTCGCAGTATACTTCTTTGCCTTTAGTGGAAATTAATTTGTGCCATCCGGGTAATAAGGCGCTCCGAACCTCCTCGAGATAGCTGATGACTTTAGCTAAATCTTTAGAATAGTCTCCGTATTGCACTCGAAGCTTGGCCACCCCGGAATTGTAACTTATGTCATGCAGTTTCCCCGCCTGGGTGTCAGCGGAGGCAATCAGCAGAGTGAAGTCGTTGGGCCCATTCTTCACCACACTAAAAGTTGCTGCGTGTAAGACACAGACGGAGATGTACAAACACTAAAACACTGACCGGGTATTCAAGACGTCAATTTCAAGCTTCTCCGCGGCGGCCTGCACTGCAGCAACTTCATCGTCGGCTATGATCTCCCCCAAGTAATAGTTTGACACGTGGCCCAGGTTACGCTTTCCGATGAACAGACTAGGTTCAGGTGAACTAGCATATATATGCTCTTTCAACTGCGCGAGGCAACAATTTTGAACAGTTTCATATGCATCCGCAAAAGGTGTCTCACGTTTGTCCACAACTGAAGAGCCTTGGCGCCATTGGCAGACTTGGAAATAACAGCTTCAAAAATTTCCGGAGATACTCGTGGTATAATTTTGGTGAAGCCAAAAGTCTTATAATTAACTAGGTTGCTCAACACCTAGCAAAGGCCTTGTCAACAGTGACTTTTGCGAGGGGAGCAGATGACTGGACCTGAGTTGTGTACTGCAAAAGGTCTTCCCAGTCTTCAGGGCCCAAGCCAGAACTGGCTTTCAAGGCCTCTAAATCAGCTAGGCCGGTGCCATCGCTTGTACTGAAGGTCAGGATTAGTAGATCATGTAAGTCTCTTGCTTGGGGTGTCCATTGCTCTGCGGTATCGATTAGCACCAGAATAAATCAAAAAATCGCCTCCTCGTAACACCTTGAATGATACGAGCACCAGCCCACGAGGCCAACCCTAGGTAATGTGCATATTTCTTTTCCTTGGAGCTGGGACGTCATCAATAACTACCAGTTCTTGGGATCAACTTTTGTTGCAGCGAACCTGAGTTGACCAAACACACTCCCTATGGCAAGGCTACATATGGGTGCGGCACGATCCGCGTAGAAATGTTCGACGTTCACAGCAGAGCCGGTCACCATGACTCTCGTACTTGAGATAAAGCTGATAATCAGGGGTTGTATATTTATTTATAGAACTGAGATCTAAACATGTGACCGCAGGGCGCTCACTGTCAGCATTACCCACGAATTCCTAGGCGCTCTTCCCGCAGGGTTGGCTCTGTAGTTTTATCGGGCTAACAGGTGACCATATCCGTGGGACATAACAGAATTTCAAACCCCAATTTGAGTTTAATACACTACATAGGCGATTGTAGTTGATCATATGATTTCCTGATAAATCCCATCTACAGCCACTTTAGCTTCAGGCTGAGGTAAAGCAGCGCTAGCCTATTCAATAACCCACTGCTTTAATGATGTGAAGCCTACAATATTCCAATCAAATTGCCACTGATCTGCCGGAAATTTACCAACAAAGCGTGAGCAGTGGAAATAGTGAAATGTATTAAGCTGTCTATTAATTAAGTGCCTGGGACACCAGTGGGAACATAGACGAGGCTAGGCCTGCAATTCTGGCGGTAGAATGAACAAACAAGATTGAGAGATGTGCCCTTTGAGTTGGCTAGGGCGCTGCTGCCGTGTCACTTTCTGCCATAAGGACCTCGGGCCTCCAAGTGATGTGAGACTGGATTTCGATATGAAAGCTCCCCTGGCTGTTAAAGCACAAGGGCACGCATAGAGACTCAAACTGTCTGGAATCCAACCGTTTGCCATTCTTGACTGTCAGGGCATTACAACACTTCTTGGTGCTTGGTGATGCACTCTCCAACTGTAAGATTCAAGCTGTGCCCACCGTATGGTGGGATACATCGCATCGCGATATGGCCTGTGGACCATTGTTCAGTGAAAAGGTAGGAACATGGTCAATCAAGAGAAGCCGTATGGCAAGTAAGATGGACAGAAGATAAGAGTATCATACGAGCACATGGGTAAGAGACAAAGATAGCTCCAGTTCCTCTTTCTGCTGCTGTTATTCATATAAAATCTGTGGGTGGTTCCGCCCCTTCTCATAAGGTCCTCTCCCTGTCCTCATGTGGTGTCACTTGTCTGCCCTCTTTTTCCCCCTCCTGGCATTACAAGTCGCTGCTACAGCCCATGTTGACAAGAGGCATAACACTGGCCATCTGTTCATGATGGTTTCTAAAAACGGTTGCTTTTTGTTCAATGGAACGTTCGTGATGTCACACTTCTTTCCTTCAACTCATAATCATTTCCCAGGGAATTTCCTTTGGTTGGGACAACCGCGTATTGGCTATCCGCCTTGAATGCTGAGCTGGACATTGATTACACTCTGGGAAACATATCCCAAGCTGGATTTAATGCTGTCAGGGTCTGGGCATTCAATGGTTTACCATGCTTAATTTTAGGTTGTCCAGTATCACCTGATGATTGATGATCAATTGCAGATGTCACATCTATACCGGAAAATGGGACGTGGTTCCAGTTGATTGATAGTAATGGGACTGTGACAATCAATAATGGAACGAATGGCCTCCAGAAGCTTGACACTGTCATCTGCCTTGCCAAGAAGCATCGCCTATTCCTCATCCTCTCTCTTACCAACAATTGGAACCCCTTGCCTTCTGACAGCGCAGTGAACCACACAGTCAATTCTACGACCCCTAATACCACAACTGTCCAACAGAATGTCTTGAGCAACCAGTATGGTAGGACATAT
>KI546415.1:38813-149198 GCA_000497225.1 Amanita jacksonii TRTC168611
CCATTTCGTAGTGCCTCAGGATTCCTCTGTGCAGACTGTCCAAAGCTTTTCCAGAAGACTACATCAGCACCGCAACCCTCTGCCTCTCCGATCGCTCGCCGACGGGTTCCCAAGCCCCTAACAAGGAAGTCGCTTCTGCAGGAGAAGAAACAGATCCTTAAAAAGAAGAGAGCGGCCGAAGTCGCTATCGCCAAGAGATCGCCTGCAGCGGATGCCGTCCGTATAAGAGGTCGTTGGGTAGCTACACGTGAGTGGTATGACCGCAAATTCAGGCATTTATTGCTCACATTTCGTAGCGACAAAACGACAGTCTGAAGACGTTGGAGTTGGTTCCGCTTTCAATGGTGCAACAGGAGTAGACAGCGAGGACATCCTCAGTATACCCCAAATCGGATTTGGTTCTTTCCAACTCTTCCCGGACCAATTCAGCTACGGTCTAGTGGAGCCAAGTGGCCCACTCAATTTCAACGAGAGTCTTGCTGTCGGTTTAGATTGGATCAAGCGACAAGCAGAGGCTGCGGCACGGTACGTATTCGTTCTTGGCATCTATCCTCACTTCCAACCTCTTCACAGGGTCGGAAAACCTATCATCAATACTGGCTTTGGGTTGGTCACGCAGAACAACTCCCAGTCCTTTGTCCCCTTCAACACAACAGTCGCACCATTTGGCCCCGGTAGCACAGCCCCCCAACAAGAGCCAATCGGCGTGACGGATGATCAGAGAAATGCGGCATACAAACAATGGATTCAAGGTATATTACATTGTCTTGAATTATATGCGACCTGTCTAATGTCTTCACCTAGCATCTCTCTCAAGTGGCCTATCAGGAATCATCCACTATCAGGTAAAGAAAGACCTGGTCTAACATCTCTCACATCAGCTGACATTCTGTATTTTGTAGTGGGGTCAAGGTGGCTTATCCGTTCAACCAGGAACACCAGTTTCTACGCCGAGCAACGCGTCCACTGTCGTTCCTGTTCAGAACCAAACGGGCGTTACACCGAATGATGGTTACTCGACCCAAGGCGTTGGGTAAGCTTCAGCTCATGCAACACTTGGATTAATTTTTTTAACACTTGAGACAGGCAATCGTCGTTCGCCCAGACCATCCAACAAGCGCAACAATCCTTTGGAACCCCGCCTTCATAATTTACCTGTCCCTACCCTTCTCCATATACCCGGCCGGACTTTTGTATAACGGACATTTCACGAGATCCATTTAGACCACTTTTTACTTGCCGAACATTTGTTTTACTAATGTAATGTGACTGTGACGTATACTTGTTATATATTACCGTCAATAAATTGTTGCGACATTGGACTGTATTGCAAGTCATGAAATTCTTTATCGACAATCTGCCTGTCAGTATTCCTCATTGGTGTCTGGATGGATCCTCAGTCCCTTTTAGATAATCTTTCCTTATGACCGCATTTACCCTGGCATGCAAGTGCAAATTCGTCCGCGCGCCAATGTTGACTTCGTTTTCTAGAACAATATTCATATATGTGCGACTTGAAGAGGACTCTTGATGCTACGGCGCGTCTTTCATCATTGTTCCCAATCCATCACACGCTAATGTAACTGAAAACAGGGACACTGTGTGCTAGAAATGCCTTCTGGAACCGGCAAGACGGTATCATTATTATCCCTCATTGTGTCGTACCAACAAGTTGGTAGGCATCGATTCTCAATGTCTTGTCATTGCTCAGTCTATGATTTAGTCTTACCCTACACGCCGAAAGTTAATCTACTGTTCGCGCACCGTGCCTGAAATTGAAAAAGCTCTCGCCGAATTGAAGAGACTGATGGCATACCGCGTCGCGCATACCGAAACTGAAGAGCAAAAGCAGAAGGAATTAGCATATACAGGACTTGGGCTAACTAGCCGAAAGAATCTATGCATCCATCCTGAAGTACAGGTTCTCCCCTCGAATGGCATTCTCACTCACTCATTTATTGGATTGGTAGGTCTCGAAAGAGAAGAAAGGAGACGTTGTTGATGCTCGATGTCGTGATCTCACAGGGTTGGCTACGTTGCAGAGCGCTAAAGCGGATCCTGGCTCTGTGCCACTGTGTGAATGGCATGAAGTGTGTTCATTCTGATGGAGGTCAAGGTTATTGACATGAGCAACAGAACTTAGGGGAGATGGAGGCGGGCAATCTGGTACCTCCAGGAATTTGGACGCTTGCCGATATTATCGAGTACGGCAAAGATAAGGTAGTATGCCCTTACTTTACTGTGCGCAGAATGGTATGTTTCCTCATGCTCTTATGCATGTAGTGAGGAATTAACCCTACCTTCTAGATGCCATTCGTGGATGCCATCATATATTCCTTTCATTACTTGCTTGATCCCAAGGTAGCCGACCGCGTATCTCAAGAGTTATCAAAAGACGCCATAGTTGTATTCGATGAGGCTCATAATATCGGTTTGTCCTCTTGAATATATGTTTATGGTTGTCGTCAACTAAATACAAAGATAATGTATGTCTCGAGTCCCTTAGTATCGATCTTACTCGTCCAATGTTGGATTCGGCCGCACGCAGCGTCGGAAAGCTTGGCGAGAAGATTGAAGAGTAAGCTTCAGCCCCCCCTTGGTCATATTTTTACCTTAATTCATCTACAGGATCAAGTCCACTGATGCCGCCAAGCTCCAAGACGAATATGCGAAGCTAGTAGAGGGCCTGCAAGAAGCTGCAGAACGTCGGGATAACGATGAATTCATGACCAACCCTCGTGAGTGTAACTGCTCTCTCTTGGTCCGCATTAGATTAACTGAAACTTTTCCAGTGCTGCCTGATGACCTTCTAAATGAAGCAGTCCCCGGAAACATTAGAAAGGCAGAGCATTTCGTTGCCTTCCTGAAGAGATTCGTTGAATACTTGAAGGTGAGGCTTATAGATAACACAGGGTTTCTTACATCCCCCACCCCTACAGACCAGAATGCGTGTACTTCATGTGGTCGCAGAAACGCCATTGTCATTCTTGCAACACCTAAAGGATATAACGTATATTGAGCGGCGACCTCTCAGGTATACTCTTCTCATGCCTATCCTATCCCCGTCAGGTGATACCCATGACCAGATTTTGCTCTGAGAGATTACAGTCTCTCATTCGCACGCTGGAGTTGAGCCGCCTGGATGAACACTCAGCGTTACGAAAAGTTGCCTTTTTCGCAACGTTAGTATCAACATATGAAAAAGGTAAGATCTACGATTTGTGAAGTAGCCCTCCTGACATGTTGCAAGGCTTTCTGCTTATCCTCGAACCGTTCGAGACAGAAAATGCAACGGTACCCAACCCTGTGTTCCACTTCACGTTAGTCAATGTTCTACTTCAGAAGAGCCCATCACCCAAGTCGATGATAGGTGTCTTGATCCCTCCCTCGCTATCAAGCCGGTGTTCGAGCGCTTCAGCAGTGTCGTCATCACTTCTGGGACTATTTCGCCATTGGACATGTATCCAAAAATTCTGCAGTTTACCCCGGTTGTACAAGAAACCTACCCGATGACGCTAACCAGAAACGCATTCCTGCCTTTGGTAATGTGTTCAATAGGCCCATCTGCATATTCTCACACGGACACGGATCTCGATAGGTCATTACGCGGGGAAGTGACCAGGTTGCTATAAGCTCTCGATTTGAAGTACGGAACGATCCAGCCGTGGTCCGTAACTTCGGGAGCATCCTAGTTGAATATTGCAAGATAGTTCCTGATGGGATAGTTGCCTTTTTTCCCAGCTATCTTTACATGGAATCTATTGTGGCTGCTTGGAATGACATGGTACGATAACGATTCTGCATGATCATCATGAATCATCGTCATCAAAAGGTCTAATTTAGGGAATCCTAAATGAAGTCTGGAAAACCAAACTCATCTTTGTGGAGACTCCCGATGCTAATGAAACAAGTATTGCCCTGGAGAACTATAGAAAGGTGAGCCACTAGTCGGGTTGGTGGGCTCAAGTCTTGACAAATACATCTAGGCCTGTGATAATGGCCGCGGTGCTGTTCTCCTTTCAGTTGCAAGAGGAAAGGTATCTGAGGGAATCGATTTTGATCACAATTATGGTCGCGCAGTCATTATGTTCGGGTAAGCGGATTCTCATGGCAGTCATCTGATTGTCTGACATGTTCGACAGTGTTCCTTATCAGTACACGGAAAGTCGCATCCTGAAAGCACGACTTGAATATCTCAGGGATGCGTATAGGATCAGAGAATCAGAATTCCTGGGATTCGATGCCATGCGAAATGCCGCTCAGTGCGTAGGACGCGTGCTACGGGGTAAGACGGATTGGGGGCTCATGGTGTTTGCCGACAAGGCTCGTTGTTTATTTCAACTGTAGCTGTCCGTTTTTTTAATTCTTTTGGCAGCGATTCGCACGAGCAGACAAACGAGCGAAGCTTCCACGTTGGATAAATCAATATATCACTGAAACAGCATCCAATCTGTCTACTGATATGGCCATCACGCTTTCCAAGCTATTCATGCGCGCTATATCTCAGAATCCCAATGAAAATCAAACTGGCGTGTCACTGTGGACGCTGGAAGATGTGGAAAAGGCTCAAGCAAAACAAAAGGCCCTGACGCTAGCGGCAGAAGGAAATCAGGGGGATGTGGCTATGGAAGACGAAGATGAATACGGCGACGGAGGAATTAGTGATTCCGCGATAATGGAAGTAGACTTGGATATTCAAGATACGCGATAATTTTACAAGGATATAAGCCAAGGTTCACACTTATTGTGACCTTGTTGGGGTTCTGCAGCGTGGGCATTCCCCGGGCATCTGGAGGAAGGGACTCAGTGATGGATACCTATCTTGATAAAACATGGCACGGACCTCTCCTGTTAACTTTCTCTCAGGCTGGTCATAATAGCGCCGACACCGACAATCGACACAATCGCGGGGATGGGATTTACTATTGTAGCAGAATATTGAATCGCAATCGACGTGGCTCTGGCGAGTGTAATGTGCATGACCGCAAGCAAACTTTGCAGATTCTAGTAACCTGTGGCACATTCTAAACCATTTGACTATTTTCAGCAAGTTTGCAGGCCTAATGCCATCAGACTCACTGTGCATCGGCGGAGGTAGGTGATATGCTGCGGGTCTTATTTATACCCCGATAGAGTTTCCGTCTGGGTGCTCGGATGGTTCTGCAAAGTCTATCAGAGATGCTGTGCGGACTGTGTAGGTGCCAGGAGCTGTGTACTCACTCTTGCAGGGGTCGAGGTACACTCGCAGCGTATTCCCCTCCTGTCGAGCGCTCTCCTTATAAGGAGATTGACCAAGGCTAAATCGAAAACTTGACGGTCCGAAAAAAGTCAACAACTACCATTCTTGTACTTGTGCACCCAAATGAAAAGACCCACACCAATCAGGACGCCATCGAGATTGACGCAGTCAGGTACGTAAAACAGCCACATCTTGGTGGAACCCTGTGGAAGGGGAAGAGGTCTCGTGGATTACAGGGACACACCGACTCGGACAGGCACATCTCGCTCTTACAAGGTCCGGAGCCGGAAATTAGAATGCTGCGGGTATATGTAGTCCCTTGTCTGGGTGCTGAGAACAAGGAAAATGTATGGTGGGAGAGGGCTCCGTATCTCTGGCGCTTTCCCTTAACCAAGAAAGGAGGCTTTTCATTAAAGGCTTCTAGAATATCAGACATCGTGCCCTGTGGCCATTTCCCCTTATCGCCAGGGCTGTTCCTCAACCGGTCATCACTCGGGCTCTATGACGGCATTGGGATAAGATTCCTCCTGAACTTCATATAAGTATCGCGGAATTATCCTGAACCCAATCTCGCGGTGACTCAACCCAAGTGCTACAACGATTGTTGATTCGCCATCTCCTCATCCAAGACCTCCGATATATTTCGGATGGGTTCACCTTTGATGACTTTTTGCACCTCTTCTAAATCTAGTGTCTCGTGTTCAACGAGTGCATGCGCAAGCTGAGGAAATGAGTTCATAAATCGGACAGAGTAACATGGGTTAACGCACCCGATGTAGCTCATCTATTTTCGACGTCAGCAAACCGGTTGCGCGAGCTTCACCATCTTTGATAAGCCTGACAGAAGGAAGGATGGAGTGAAATCCAGTTTGTGGAAAAGACAGAACATACTTGAGAACTTCGTGCTCAATCGCCTCCATGATGTGCGGACTAAGATAGTGATCTCTATCATCATAGTAGACAGGACCAAGCTTGGAGAACCCCCAGTACTAGAGGTTGATAAGCCGACCAATCACCAACAAGAAATAAGAGAATAGAATGGGGACCTTGACCATCATTTGTGCTACATATGTAGCCTTTCTGATATCGGAACTAGCACCACTCGTGACATTCTCCTCCCCATATACTGAAACATGCATTAATAGGCAGCACGCTCTACAGAGGCGAGACATACTTAGTTGTTCAGCTACGCGGCCACCCAGGGCAACATCAATGTCAGCAAGATATTCCTTGTAACTTATGGAGGTGCGGTCATTTTCGGGCAGTTGTGCAGTCTGAAAGTTATTTCAGCGCGTATACCAAATGGATATTTGAAAAGTGGGGCATACGAAACCCAGGGCATGTCCACGAGGCACACATGTCACCTTGTGAAGGGGCATTGCGCCATCGGTATACAATGCAACTAAGGCATGGCCACCCTAACGTGGGTGAGATGATAACAAGGGAAGGGAGACGATAACGCGAACCTCGTGATATGCAGTTGCCAATTTGTTTTTAGGGTCGATATACTGGCTTTTACGCTCAGCGCCCATCAATATCCTATCCTAGATAAGTGTGAGAGGCCGCTAGGATCGGATGGGATAAAATAGGCGATACCTTGGCCCATTCAAAGTGTTTAAGGTAGACCTCGGTTGCTTTTTCCTTTGATGCTTGGATAGCAGCGAGGCTATGGAGTGGGCAAATTTGTCAAGGTCAAAATTAATTATTGGTAAGCAACTCACTTGACCATGTTATGTAGATCAGCGCCGGAAAACCCAGGTGTGCCACGGGCGAGAACCTTGGGATCCACATCTGGGAGCTGTTTCAGGACGGTTCCGGATGGGTCTTGGACAGAGTCAAATTTACCTCTACTTGTCACGACATTTCTCATGTGATGCTGGAGAATCTGTACACGGCCTCTGATATCAGGCAAAGGGACGGCAATCACGCGATCGAAACGTCCGGGGCGGACGAGAGCTCTTTGATAAATTAGTGGTACCGGGGATGACACGAAAGGAGGGGCATGAGACTCACTGGTCGAGGCTTTCGGGAAAGTTGGTTGCACCAATGACGATAACACCCTCGCTCTGTTGGAAGCCGTCCATTTCAACTAGCAACTGATTGAGAGTTTGCTTCATATATTGCTGATCCCGGTTGCTCCGTTTGCCTCCAACGGCATCCAACTCGTCAATGAAAATGATAGCAGGCTCCTTTTTGCGAGCGGCTGCAAAGAGATCTCTAACTCGCTTGGCACCTACACCAACGAACATTTCCTCAAAGTCGGAACTGGAAAAAGATGTCAAGAAAGAATTCAGTATGTGTAGGTGTAGATGGAAGCATTACCCAGATGCAAAGAAGAAGGGCACGCCAGCCTCTCCTGCGATAGCTCTAGCGAGCATAGTTTTACCCGTCCCAGGTGGGCTAAGACAAGGCGAGTGAGTGGGGGGTATAGGAAGAGGGGATGACCAACCCTGTGAGGAGAATGCCTTTTGGCAGCTTCCCGCCCAATGTGGCAAATGCAGTGGGATCCTTGAGGAACTGGACAACATCTTGAAGTTCTTCCTTTGCTTCATCTACGCCATGAACATCACTGAACATGACTATTTTGCCCTCTGTAGGTTCAAACTGAGACTGCCTAGGACCCGCTTTCATAAATCCGGTATTTTCGAAAAAGACGGAAAGGACGACAAGGAAGACTTAAAATGAAAAAGGGAATTGAGCACAAAAAGCATGCCGTAGGAGAAAGGGATACCATACAAAATGAGCCGACTAGGAGGTAGGCAACGAAACGGATGGTCCTTGGTATCCACGCTCCTTTGCGTTCAATGATGGACACCTGTATTGGAGTACCACCTTCTCCGTTGAAAGCCGCTAGCAATTTAGCTAAATCTGCCTTGGAAATTGTTCCTACGGGCGATGGAGAACCACCACGGGAAAGGACGGACTGGGCCAAATCTTGGCTAGATAGCTGTTGCTGTTGTAACTGTTCAGACGCATCTTTCGGTTGGGGCGAGACCGGCAGGGGGTGAGTAGCAAGTAGCGCATCCCTTCGCTCTACCGCCTTGTCCACGGAGGCACTTTGACCAAGGTTGACCAGACACGAAAGATAGAGCTGGAAAGCTTCTGCAGAGTGGAGCAGCGGGGATGAGGCATCCTTGAGGAACACATGAGTCAAAAAAAAAACGTTCTGAAAATATTAGAATGGGAAAGTGCGGACATATTCACACATTCGGTCCCATCTGGTGACCACGAGTTCGTAAGAGGATGGCAGCTTTGTCTCCGCTAGGGCACGGAACAGGGCGAGATGCTTGTCTACTTCATGAGGATGTACGTTTGCCTCGGCTTCAAGACGGGTGATGTGAGCGACAAGCTGAGGGGAGGGGACGGGTGAGGGTCTTGAGTTTGAAAAGAGGGAAGCGAGGGAGAATGAGCGATGGGCGGCGGGGGGCAAGCGCAAGGGACGACAAGGAGGGAGGGGGGAGAGTCTGAGAGGAGAGCAGAGCAGGTGGGGTGCACGTCCTCGGAGGACGGAGCGAGTGAGGAAGGAAGAGAGCATATTTTGATGTCCTCGTCTTCCATCCAACAACTCGACCTTGTCAGAAATTCCGCTCTGCTCGCCATCAATCTCACCGACCTCCCCATCGACTCCCCCCATGACTCCTCTATTCTCATCAGGAACGACCTCTTGTCTATCCTCGCCCTGCTCCATCAATCCGTCACAAAAGTATCTCTCGCCTTGAATCCAACCAACCCTTCCTACCCGGCTTCTCTTGCCCCCCTGAAAGACATTGCAGACCGCGTCGCTGCCCTCGCCCACTGCGTCCGTCTTTTCAGACCACACCACCACGGCCTCACCCTGATCGACGAAGCCAAATCCCTTGTCAAACAAGTTCTGGAATCTATCCTCGCCCTCGCCCAAGCGTTGCTTGATGTGCATACAGTCAGCACCGATCGCTCTCCGGCCTCTGGTCAATTAGGCAACGAATACATGATCAGAACTGCCGCCGTGCACGATCTCATTGACAAGGCGCGCAGCAGCAGTGGTACCGAAGGCCTGTCCGTCGATAACGTGTCTGCCGTCCGGAAACGGTGGCTGCGCGACCAGGCCTCCCTTGATGATGGCTTACAGGAACTGGGAGAAATGATTGATTCAAATGATTCCGAAGAAGATTTTGGCGACGATGGATGGGACGAACTTGGCCTTGACACCAAGAAACTATCTGCACCTGAACTAGAACGAGCGAAAAAGGTTCGCGCCTGCACGATTTGCCATGATCATACATACACTGAGTACTATACTGCATCTAGGTACAAGTGACTCTTCGTTTTTCCACCTTGCTACACAAGCGCGTCGCTCGCGACCTGCTATCTTCTACCTACTCAGCCGACTTCAATCCCCGTCTAGATGCTCTACCCCAGCACTCTTCCACTCTCCTCGTCGCCTCGGACGAACTGGTGGCTTGTATGTACGGTCCTCAAAACGAACAAAACGTAGCTACGGAGCTAGATTCGTTCAAAATCGTCATTCGAAACTTGCAGTCATCCATTACACCCCTGCTCGACCAAAACGACAAGGCAAAGCGCTGGTTTGCGGCTTGTTTTGATCAGATACTCAAATGATTAATGTCCTTCCACCATCTCACCCTCCTCTGCCCCACCTTGAGTTTCTCTTGCTTTTCTCCTGTCCCGCTCCCATATATCCCTCCATTTAGCCCCCAAGGCATTTGGCCACAACACTGGATTCCGCTCCTGTCTTAACCGCTCCTCAAACCTCGCCAATTTTTCTGTCTGCTCCTGAAGATCAAACCTTGTTTTCTGTGAACAAACCTCGTCAGTGAACTTGCCAAAACCACAAAAAAAACAAAAAAAAGGCACTCACAGCCTCACGTTCACGTTTTGCTTTCGCTTCGTCCCTCATCTTGTTTAGCTCCCGTCGTCTCTCCTCGTCCTTTTCCCTGCGGCTCAAGCCGGAACGCGCAGCGCTTCCTCCCGTCTTTTCAAAGTCAAGTTCAGATGTCAGCAAACCAAAGGAAATCGACCACCTCGCGCACATTCCTGAACAACAAATTATACACTCCCTCATCTCTCAAATCAAAATCATTCCGTCCCGATAATCCAGGTGGTTTCCTTGTATTGGGCGGTGGCGGAGGCAGGATGCTGCTCCCTTCCAGAGGGTTAGTCTTGGTTGGGGCGGGCGCAGATTTTGCAGAAGCAGAAGCACTCGAGGCAATTGCTGTCGTCGTCGTCGTGGCAGCAGCAGTAGCAGCAGCAGCACCCGTAGCTGTAGCCGTAGCTGTAGCTGTAGATGACGATGCAATTGCAGGCCCAGCGCCTGCCAACTTGTTCTTCTTGATTGTCGGTAGTTTACGCTTTTTAGGAGGAGGAGGAGGAGGAGCCTCTGTCTCCTCCTGCTGGGATGTAGCAGGAACGTGATCATCTTCTGCTTCTACTTTGGGTTTTGGCGGTCGCGTTGGTCGCTGTTGATGCCGTTGTTGCTGTTGACCCCATACGAATGGCTTGCTGCTGCTGCGATCGCCTTTGGTAGGTTTGGTGCTAGCTCCTTTGGCAGTTGCCTTTCCTTTGTTGGATTTGACTGACCTCTCCTCGTCGTCCTCATCCTCGGCATCAACATACTCGTCCTCTGTATCGGGCTCGGATGAAGCAGGGAGAGGCCGTTTCCTTTTCTGCAATGGGGGTTCTGAATCCACCTCCTCATGGTCTTCGTATTCCTCATCTTCCTCAGAGTCGACCATGAACCGCCGTTTCATGTTATACAAGTGTGAGTGATAGATACAAATAATTGTCAACAATGCTTCTAGTTAAGCTTCATTGGTTTCTTCTTTGAAAAACTTGAGCAAGTCCTGAACATCATCTCGACTTCCAAGGAATACCGAGCATCTCTCATGAATCGTCTTTGGCTCTATATCAAGAATCCTCTGTTTTCCAGTCGTTGCAATACCGCCAGCCTGAGTCAATCGGTCAACCCAAAAGAAAAGCCATGCGGGAACACCACACCACCCCCTCACCTGTTCTGTCAAATACGCCATGGGAAAGGCTTCATACAGCAACCTTAGTTTTCCATTCTTGCTCTTCTTGTCATTCGGGTACCCAAAGATACCGCCATACAACAGCGTACGATGAACATCGGCCACCATACTTCCAATATACCGGGCGCTATAGGGTGACTTGTGTGAAGGAGGATATTTGATCGACTTGAGATAGTTGATCACGGGTGGGTAAAAGTACATCGAGTTGCCTTCGTTGAATGAATAAATCTTTCCTCGAGGCGGAATTTGGATCTATTAGCAAATCAGCAATACAACTTCCGTGCGAAATCACGACCAGCGTGTGTTACATTTGGGTGGGTCAGAATGAACTCGCCGAGCGCTGCGTCGAGCGTATAACCGTTCACGCCGAACCCAGTCGTCAGTACCAGGTTGGCGGAGGATCCATACCTGGGGGTACGGAGGGTCACACCATCGCGCGGTATACACGGATCCAGAAAAAAAAAAGAGAAGAAA
This sequence comes from Amanita jacksonii TRTC168611, assembly GCA_000497225.1. Taxonomy (NCBI): domain Eukaryota; kingdom Fungi; phylum Basidiomycota; class Agaricomycetes; order Agaricales; family Amanitaceae; genus Amanita; species Amanita jacksonii. The sequence goes on from KI546415.1 coordinate 50,553, forward strand.
CTTACATGGTATATCCAGCTGCCACCATTTCACGACCAGGTCTTAGGACATCTTCAATAGTGCCTGCCGAATCTTCTCGCACTCTGTAGATTCCAAAGATGGTGCCAATGTTGACACCGGCGTCGATATTGCTGCTGCCATCGAGCGGATCAAAGACTACGCAGTATTTACCCTTGTGCTTATCTTCGATGATTATCGCTTCATCAAGCTCTTCTGAAACAAGAACGGCAGTCTTGCCGGACGCACGCAAGGCGTTGACCATGATGTCATTCGCCAACACATCAAGCTTTTTTTGTTCCTCTCCTTGGACATTTGTCTCTCCGGCGAGTCCGATTCTGACACATCGGATTAGGAGAGGGGGGGGGGGGATTCAGGAGGCAGACTCACAGATTGATAAGACGTGCTTTGCGGACATTGGTGGCAATGAATTTGGAAGTAACTTGGATCGCAGTCAATAGAAGAGTCAGATCACCCGTCGCAGTGGTTCCCAGGCGCAATTGATCCTGCAAGACGTGGCTGACAGGGTGACGTCAGCGACGTAGACGGGTAAATGAGCCGGGTAAGCGCACCGTGTGAGCGTGATCAAGTCAGTGGTGAAGGGTTCTTCTGAAGCCATGAAAGTGGAACAAGGTCAAAGGAAAAATGGGCTATATGGACAAAGACGGGCGGAGCACAGGCGCATGGTATCACGTGTTGCGGACCGGTCCGGGACTTGAATTATAGTACACACACAGACAAGAATAAGGATAACTGGCTGCTACTCATCGTTTCCGCTTCGTACCCGTAATCCGAGTCCGTAATGGCGCGGGGAATGCATCGCTATCTTCGTCTTCGTCTCTTCCCTCTTCCTTTCTCACACTCTGTCCGGCCTCACTTTCATCCTCGCCCCGTATGTCGCTTGTATTGGGCCCAATTATCCCCGCCCCCCCTCCAATCTCTTGTCCCGACCCTGACTCTTCGTCCTCTTCGTCCGCTTCCGCCAGCGCCCGAGACTGTGCTTGCGCAATAGCAGCCGCAATCTCTGCGCTGATGTTCGCTACCCTCACTTCCAGCGGCTCATCCGCCGGCAACAGTTCCACACTTCCATTGTCATCTGTCGTCTGGAATAGCGCAGATATCGTCCGAACAGATTCCGCTAGCTCCCTTTCATCATCTTCTTCTGAAACCTTTCTCTTTTTACCCTTGAAGTTGTACTTTCTGTATAACACGCCAACTGTCAATCAACTATCACTATACCCATTAATGGTAAAGCGCGACTCGCATATTAGGATCTGGCTCCCAATTGGGATCATGTGTTCGCATGTGGGTCGTTAGTGTCGTCCGTCGTGTGAAAGTCTTTTCGCATGTGGGGTCCTCGCATTTGTAAGGGCGCTTGCCCGTATGCGTTCTTCGATGTCGAGCCAAGCTGCTCGAGTCGCCGAATGTTTTGCAGCATCCAGGGTATTCACAACAATGCGGCTTTTCTCCTGTGTGTACGCGTAGGTGAACGTGCAATGCTGACCGCTGTAATGCGTTCCTGAGTTAGTTGATTCGGGTCATGATTTTGCCCCTCACCTGAATGAACGTTTTCCCGCAGCCCTCGTGGTTACATACAAAGGGCCTCTCCCCCGTGTGTATCCGCATATGTCGCGCAAGATCACTGCGTCTCGTAAAGGATTTTTGACATTGCTCTTGGTCACAGACATGTACATGGCTTGCTTTTTCCCTCATATGCGCTTTCTTGCTTTCTTTTGCTGGCGCATGCGTCGGTGCTGGAGGTGTGGGCGTCGAGGTAGGCACGGGAGAGATGGGGGTTAGCGGGGGCTGCTGGGTAGTAGTGGTAGTAGGTAGCGGGCGAGAATGGGAAACGACAGGCGAAGAGTCAGCCGGAGATAATCCGTGGGTATGTCCAGGGCCATGGTCGTCAAAGTGGGACGTAAACTGAGAGAGGATGTCGTTAATGTCTGAGAATTCGTTGGAAACTCCGGACGGCCCGCCTGAAGGGACATCACTACTTTGTGTGCCTATTTGCTGTCTGCTGCTGCCGACATCATCAAGCTCTCGCCCTCCTCTGTCCCGTCTGTCTTCGTCATCCGAGAGCATGTAGTCGTTAGCTCCATCCACGGTCGAATTACTCGTGTCTTTGTGTGACATGGCACCGTTACTCGTCGTCGTCAATGAGTGAAAAGATCTCGCAGCCTTGGCCGAGTCGCGACGCGCATGCTGTTCGCGTGCGTTCTCTGCCTCGTGTGCTTGTGCTGCCTGGAGGGCGGCAGCAAGACCGCTGAAATTGATCCCTAAATTCGCGATATTGTCGCTCACGCTAGATGTCTCCATTCCTGGACTGTCTGCAGCATCATCATCATCACCACCATCACCACTGCCGCCACCACCACCACCTGGACCTAGATTACTTTGTCGCTGCTGGTGGACAGCAGCACTGAGCAAAGCTGCGGAAGCAGCCGAGGCATTTTGGTTGAGCAAGCTGACAATCTCCCTTTCCAGCATGTCCACGGAAAAAGGCTCTGCAGCTGTCATATGGTGGTGGTGGTGGTGGTGGTGATGCGGCGTGTGCTCTGATGGAGGGTATTCGTCATGGAGGGGGGAAAGCATCGAGTCACTGTGGTCAAACGGAGAGGACGAGTGGTCGTTCTGGTCGTGGTTTGCATGCGTGTCAGAAGGAGATACGCTGATAGCGGCATCGTCGTCAATAGTTTCGTCATGTACAACGTCCGAAAGGTCGAGTACGTGATCTTCGCTGTCCATCAAGGCAAAGGAGATGGCCTATGAAAGGAGAAGAGCGAGTGAGATTAGAATGAGCGATGGACGCTTTGAAGCAGACCTTGGCCGTTGCCGGGAGGAGAGTCAAGAGTGTGTGCCGAGCCAACTTGAGATATTCCAAAATAGGATATTACCAAACCGTTGCCAGTTGACCTTGACTGGCTGTGAAGCTGTGCCCCAGTTGCTCTCCCTTTCCTCATGGACTCTTACCGCGTCCCTGGTAAGATCGACCTCACTCCAAAACGATACCATGGCTATGCCGTCTTGCTTTTCATCATGGGAACTCTCTTCCCACCTTTGGGTACGAATAAACTATTTTCTGAATCCCCTCTCTCTCAGACACCCATTTCAGCCGTAGCCGCCAGGTTTGGCATCGGGAAGGACTTTTGGCTCAACGTCCTACTGACGATATGTGGATATATACCAGGTCTGTTTCTCCTTGTTTCGCAATTTTCTTCCAATGTCTCATCCGCCTCAGGCCATGGACACAACTTTTATATACAGGTAATGTTGTATCCGCCCGCTCGAGCTTCGTTATAACCTGGCGCATTAGAATATCCGTAACAACAAGACCCATGCGCGCACACCCAAGTGGGTACAGCGCTATGGCCTTGTCGATACCTCAGAGATCCGGCGTAAGGAACGCAAGTCTCAGTGGGCTACACGCTACAAAGATCGTGTTCCTCACTCCACATTAGACGGAATGCCCTATGAAGAAGGCCAAATACCCGACTCGAACAGCGATCATGCGTCCCAGCGCCAAGGCAGGGATGCAAGGAATGATAACGCTAGCGGCGACCTGTGGCGCGATGACGATGCGTCTTTTTATTCCAAATCAGATGAAACCAGGTCAGGTCGTTGGCATTATCCCGCCAATTTTGAGGACGCCGAGATACCAAGCTCCAAGCCGTCCAAGCGGACGAAGAAAAAGGAAAAGAAGGATAGATGGGCGCGGACTGAGGATGCTTACAGTCAGTCTGAAGAACGCAGCCGACGAAAAAAGTCCAAGAAGCGTAGAGCGAGCGTTGCGGAAAGTACCCTCAATTCCCATGATTCGGTCCAAGTCCCTGAGGACCCTAATGGTGGCCACTACGGAAAAACCACTGATACCAGGCTACCAGTTGGAGTGCAAGAACAAGAGCGTGTTGCCACTACGACCGATGATATGCTCAACCATGTGTTATAAAGGAGCTCGTGGGAGTTCCGCTAGTGCTGTCATCTCTCTCTCTCTCTCTCAGTGATTCTCTCGTTAGCTATCGCTACCTTCCTGATGTGTATGATTAGGACAATCACACAGATTTCATCTCAGAACAATGTCTACGGTACCAGCCCTCTACTCATGCGTCTTCTTCCATAGTCTTTCTGCCGACTCGAGCGTGTTCACCATAAGCATCGCAACTGTTACTGGCCCAACACCTCCAGGGACAGGCGTAATATGGGAAGCCGTGGCAGACGCCGTCGCAAATTCAACGTCTCCCACCAGTCGCTGTCCAGACTTCTTGGTAGGATCTGAGGGTATTGTCAGTGACGAACTACATGTGTTACTTCATGCGACTAACCAGGGACGTAGTTGATCCCAACATCAATCACTACTGCGCCAGGCTTGATCCAAGAGCCCTTTACAAACTCTGGCTGCCCGATAGCCGACACAACAATGTCAGCATATTTTACCTGCAAACCGCATCAGATCAACACAAGAAAAGATAAATTCGTTCCGCACCAATTCCTCAACGTTCGGAGTGCGGCTATGACATTGCGTGACGGTTGCGTGACGGCCTCTTAGCATGTATGCAACTGGATTACCGACAATGTCGCTCCGACCAAGAACAACAGCATGAGCGCCGTCGATGCGGATATTAGCAGATTCCAGAAGCCGGATAACCGCTGCGGGTGTGCAGGGGCTGAAAAGAGGGTCTCCAGCACGCGAAGCCAGGTGTCCGATATTATATGGATGAAAACTGGGTATCCTTATGAGCAACGGACGCTGTGAATTCATAGTAGAATCCATGTTACCCATCAACATCCTTCTCCGGACTGATAGCTTCCGTCACAAGATGTTCCCCGTCTGACTTGATGTGGTCCCCAAGAGGTAGTTGCACCAAAATTCCACAAACCTCATCGTCGTTGTTCAGTTCCTTGACTGTCTGTATCACATCTTCAACGGCAGCCTCGGCAGGTAACTGAACGTGCTTGAATTTAACGCCGACTTCATCCGCTGCCTTTGCCTTCATGCGGATGTAGGTGCTAGAGTCTGGACGCTTCCCAGCTTGAACAATGGCGAGTTGCGGTTGAAAACCAGGATGGTGGGCTTGCAGTGATTTAATCCTCGAAGCGACATCTGCGCGTATAGACTTGGCAAGCGCGGTGCCGTCAACGATGTTAGCCAAGGTTGTCATAGTACGAACGAGAGGGAATTGGAAAATGCGACCGAGAGAAAATCGCATCATCTTTTTCGGCGGCGCCGGGCGGGGCTCTTGTTGGCCTCAAGTGGGGTTGACATATGTAATCCTCTGCTTCACGTTCGGTTTGCGTGTCCCAAGTCCCACAACGTTCACACGGTCATATGTAAAAATTTGGGAGTTGCGCTTTCACGACCAACCACCAACATCATGACCTCCCCATTCGCCCTCGGCCTATTCCGCTCTTCCACCGCTCTGTTGTCATCAAGGTCGCTCTCTCAGGCTCCCAGATGCTTCCGACCCGTACATGTAACTGGCAGACGGTCGTATTCGGAAACAAAACCGGCCTCGAAAGACGAGTCAAGTACCGAGGCAGAGCAAGGAGAGTCAGAAAAGAAACCAGCATCACCAGAGACAGAGGCACTCAAGGGTAAAGAAGCTGAGGTAGTCGATCTGACAGTAAGTGAACATTTTGAAAACGATACCGGCCGCGGCATACGTATCCCTAACTTCTTTTTTTTATTTTTAATTCACGCCAGAGCCGCCTACGCTACCTTCAAGCTGACTTTCTCAACCTCCAACGTAATGCTGCAAGGGAAAAAGAACAGCAGCGTGACTATGCTATCACGCGGTTCGCGTCCGATCTTCTTGAGACCGTTGACGTTCTCGGCCTGGCATTAAAATCAGTTCCCTCGGATGCCCTCCCTACGCCGAATACCCCATCTAATGCCGACTCGACAAATTCATCCGCACCACCTACCTCATCGCCAAAAACGCATCAGCAGTATCTGCAGGACCTCCATACCGGAGTGGAAATGACACACCGACTGTTACTCCAAACCCTGTTCAAATATCATGTCAAGCCGTTCGACCCCATAGGCGAAAAGTTTGACCCAAATCGTCACGAGGCATTGTATCAAGCACCTATACCCGGTAAAGAACCCGGGACTGTACTTGAAACTCAAAAAATTGGTTATACAATCAAGGATCGGGTGCTGAGGGCTGCCCAAGTTGGTGTTGTACAGGATGCTTCATAATGCAAGTCCTACCATTTACATCGCATTTTTATGACTGGATGTGGCCGAGGGGAGCTTGGTATTCATTGGGCATTAGACCATTATCATAGTCATTCTAGAACATTACGATAACTCATTACACACTTAATTAACGAATCTCAACTCCAAATTGGCTACAAAGTTGTGTGGCGACGAGTGATTGAATGTCGTTGACTTCTTCATTTGAAAGTGATCTTCATCTAGATGAGCAAATGTCTATGGAGGAGTCACACATTCCAGGACGTACCTATCCATTGAGCGATAATTTATCCTGAAGCACTGGCTGGTCCTGTTCGTTTTGGGATGGACAAAGTCATCGATCTGAGGACGGTTTTAAATACCGTCTCGCACCACTGAAAAGCAAATGCTTGCTCACCTTTTTCACATCCTCAACAAGGTCTCCAGCGGCATCTCTGACAATATCACAAAAGTCATTTTCATGCAGAGATTGGCCTTTGGGTATCCAGAAGCTGACATCCTTGAAACACGATGGATACTTTGAGTAGGGTTTAAACGTCGCAACCTTTCCTTGCTGAAATTGGGATAGGAAACGTTCATCCGAAGACCAGAACAAGCGAATGTCAGGGATAGAGAAAAGGATCATTGCTATTCTCTCCAGACCGAGTCCGAAGGCCCAACCTAGCTTGTCCTGTACATCTGACCATAGACAGTCAAAACGAGAACGACACGGAAAGGTCTACATACTCGCAGTGTCCAACGTCGCCTGCCTGACCACGCCACAGCCGAGGATCTCTAGCCATTTTCCGCGGAAAAATACCTCGACTTCGAAACTCGGACTCGTGAAGGGAAAGTAAGCTTCGATCCATCTAACTCTCAGCGGTTCGCTAGGCGTCGCTCCGACGGCAGACCCGAACAGCCGGAGCATCAGGCTATTCAGCGACAGCTTCAAGTTTCGAGTGACCAGCTCAGCATAGAGAGGGTCGTGTCCCAGCTGGACAGGGTTCGTCTTTGAAATGTGTGGTACATCTTCGATGACGATGTTAGACGAGGAGAGATGATACGAAAGCCGTTCATTATCCTCTTTTATCTCACGCATGCTGGAGGAGTTGGTATCAAATATCTTGGCCCCCTCCACTTGGTGAAACACCGGATAATGAGATGCGTCTATCTCGTCGCGCCGGTACACGTCCGCTGTCAGCAGCCATTTGGTTTTTCCTTGCCGGAAAACATCCACTTCGTGTGCAGACGTATGGGTGCGCAGCATGAGATCTTTGTTGACATAGTAGCTGTCAGTTGGCGATCGGCCGGGGTGGTCCGACGGGAACGAAAGCTCGTCAAAGTTTTTGAATGGGGATACGAGAGGTGAGAAGGACGAGAGATGAGCAAAGTCTGGGTAGTGCGATTCTATAAGCGAGCGGAGCGTACTTAGTGGGTGGTCTTGTTGGGTATGAAGACGCAACGGTATCCTAGAAATGATGGATGGAGTTATGTTAGTCAAGTGATCCGTTGGGTATTGATTGCCTTGAATGTCGATAAGAGACTTGAGCGAGTTGGCCGATGCAGAGCTATACCATCGAGAACAGCAGACCCAGCACCTTGAAGCCGGCAGTCGAGACAACATGCAGAATGCAATTCAAGTCGGAGGAGCATATTTACTATTATTGCTTGCGCATGTTTACAAAAGCTTGTGTTGGATTTGGGAACGTTGATAGCGTACTAATCTACACCAGTGCTACCTACCAAATATCGTCAAGACGATGGCCGTAATAAACAAACCGTCGAGAGCGTAACAAATGTCCTTCCATGATCACCGTTCGTGAAGTACGTAAGAAAGAGGATGTAGAGTATTAATCAGGGGGGTTGCGCAACGGAAGATGGACAATTCTTAATAAACTGCCAACATCAGGAAAAGGAATACAAGAAATGGGTAGGGTGACAAGAAGGGAAGGAAGAAAAAGAAAACGGAACAAAGATTGATTTTTTTTTTTTTACCAACCACCGAACCATCCTGAGGGAGACCTGCGAGGACTGCGAGATCCGCGTGATAAACCTTTGGTTCTAGGTTCGTCATCATCGTAGTCATCTACTTCTTCCACAAGAATTTCCACAGCCGTAGTACGCGGCGTGGCGGGGGTAGTCAAGGGGGAAGTAGATTCAGGATGGGGAGGAGCGGCTAGGCGAGTATTAGCAGGTGGAGGTACGGTTACAGTTTGAACGACAATCTTTGTTTCGGTTTCATATTGAGTTTCAGCGATAATGGGAGGAAGCTCTCGATGCTGCCAACCAAAAAAAAAAGGGACAAGAGTCAGCAAACTTTGCATGTCAAAAGAAAATATAGCAGACGGAAAAGGCCGACGATCACGTGGAGCGGGAGTATGTCAAAACGTATGGATCAAAATCATTCGATCGATCGGACGACGGATATTAAGATGGGGTGATCGACGGCCTGGGGACAGAGGGAAAAAGTTCCTTTCCCTCAAGCCCCGACGAAGGAGGATGAATCGTACGGACTCGGAATGTTTGTGACCTCCTTCGTCTCAAAGCTCGAAGCGGCGCTGGGAGGGCGTCGGTACCTTGGTTTTCCGCCTCGCCCCCGCTGGTTCATACACGTATTCTTCTTCCACTACTTGCGGGTTATCGTTCCCGAGCGCACTGTTCAGGACAAGTCAGATCAATACAAGCAAAGTAGATTTTTTTCCTAACATTAGCTGTTCCATAATCCAAGCTTCACGTCGAGAGGCATCATGTTCCCTACGGTTCACGTTCTCTTCGCGCTTGCTAATTTCTCGTTCCCTTTCGGCGATTTTGAGTTCACGGTCAAGAAGTTCCTCTGCGCGGGGGCTGGACCAGCCAGGAGGCGTCAGAGAATCTTCCTTGACAATTTCTTTAATGATCGTCTGAGTGGGTGCAGCGACAATTTCAGTGAAAGTAGTTGGTGTGCAAGCTGGGCACAGAACAGGTGAAGGAGATGGGATGACACCTCCTGGGGCGCCGACAAGTAATTCGGCCTCCCGGCGAGCAACTTCAGCTTCACGGACAGCGACAGCGCTCTCGCGGGCAATTAGAGCCTGCGTTCGTTTGGGAGTAAGGTAACTGAGAACAGATGATCCTTCCCCGGAGGGACTTCCACTCGAAGGTAATGAAAGCATGACGGCAAGGACAGCTAGTACGAGGGAAAGGACGAGCAAGAGAGTAGTTGAGGAGATAGTGCGGTGGTGCCTGTGGGAAGAAGAACGCTCGCGGTCACTGCGATGGTGACGCTCGCCATGATGGGATGAAGAAGGCTGGGCCATCCTAGCTTAGAGAACAAACAAATTCAACTTTTCTGATCAGGGGAAACTCGATCATAACATACCGCTGATCGACGAGCCTGGCGACAAGGATGCAGTAGTAGCGGGGCGTAGAATGGACGTCGTCGTTGTGAATTTAGAGAGAAAGATATGAGTGGTAGCAGAGCAACTGACTGTCCACTAGTTATATGGGGAGAAAACAATAGTGGGGGTTTAAAACAAGGTGCCGCACTTCCCTGACGGTTCAAATTTTTCCAAATTGCATTGTTCAACTTCCCACGTGGCTCATCACGTGATAAGTCCATTATGTAACACGTGCTTCGGCGCGCCTCATGGTCACTGGGCCAGCCATGGCTTTCCGCCGTCTAGCACAGGAAAATTATGCTGCCTCTCCCAACAAGAGCGGCCCCTCCTCCCCCGCCCTGCCTGCCACCCCACGTAACAGGCCAACCATAATGAGTGCATACAGATCCCCGGCCTCAACACCCTCAATTTCTTCGTCCATTCCTTTTGACTGGGAGGCTGCACGCTCCAGGAAGCCTCCACCATATGGGACCCCAGTAAAAAGCAAGCCGAGGAGGAGCATGGGAGCACAGACTCCCAACAGTCAGCCGAGGAAAGCTGTTATCCGGAAAAAGAGCCTTCTTGAACGGTAATGATTAATCTTTTTCTTTGAATGAAGCTGGCATATTTATAGTCCTCCGCAGTCTCACTTCTATTCCTTCATCCATTGCCTTCCAGATCGCCCTCTTCCCTCACAATGTTCCGCTTCCTTCACCAAGAACTTCTGCAAATATCATCAGCACTGTTATGCACTTTCTTCACTTCTGCGTTCGCCTAACCCAGAACAACCGCATCCCGGATTCTAAACTTGGCTGGGAAGACATGTATCAAGAAGAAAACAAGTCGCGATTTGATTGGGTTTGGTAGTTTTCAACTTATTGGCTAATTTGATCACTTATTTTCTTTTGCTAGACACTACTAGCGTCCTGCCTTCTCTTTGCAGGGGCATTCATCAATGCGATATATCTCTTTTCGCGTACAAAGGTTTACCGCCTTCACCGCCAACCTGATCCTCTATCTTCTCCTAATGCAAAATTTATTTCTGCTGAACTGGATCTAGAACCACCGCCACCTGCTCCGTTGCTTAAGCGGGCGCTCTCAGGCGCTTGGCATGCTTTCGCATACTTTTGGCGTTTCCTGTTAGGAATGCAACAACCTGCTTCTATAAATGCGCTATCAAGCAAGACCTCCCGCGTGCAAGAACTGCAGATCTGGGATCCAAGTGAATTCGAGATCACACTGTTTAGCTTATATTCTCCTGTGCATCCGTTTCTTTGGATGGCCACGAATACTTCAAACTGGATAATCATGTTTATAATCATGTTCTTGGTTGCCTTCCAAGTACGTGATCGACCTCTTCGCATGTCGTGTCCTTCATTGATTACCACTGAACCAGTTGAACACTACAATACGCGCTTTCACGATACTTCTCAAAGATAAAGCTCTAATCGCTGCAGAGGCCTTCAACGAATATAACCTAGGGGTATGCTCACTTTGCACCCAGAAAAGGTGGTTCAATGCTCATTAGGCTGTTCTCTTTTTAGTACGTTTATCCGAGGCTCCACCCCATTAGAAAGGACGTAGCAGTCATGACGCATCAATCTGAGATGGTGAATGTCTGGGAAGATTAAGTTTGTAGTGTAATTGATAAGCGGAGAATCATTGTTGCGTTGATTGAGGGATGCGTGAAAGGCACTTTGCCATTCTTTGTCCATAATGCCGCCGCCGCCCTTCAAGTACAAACGTTGTAATGTATGCATGGTATCCTAAAAGAAAGTTTCTTGCCTATTGCTCATGCCATATTGTAGCATTTCGATAAGAATGGAAGACCGATAGGCAGTGGCTGTCCTCGAAGCTCAACGAAATGTCGTTTTGTCCACCCCAACGAACCGGAATGGGACATGCTTCCCCCGGTTGCCCCTCCCCCCAGCCACGTCACTCACAGACGCCCGTCCGATTTCCATGAACCACCGCGTTCGCCTCACCAGCCGAGTAACCTGACTTCCTCCCCTCCATTGATACATCGGTTATCCACGCGTCACGCTCACGCTCGTAGTCGTAGTCCGAACCGAAGCCCGTCCGGATTCGTTCCAAGACATCCTTCACCTTCCCTTATTCCGAGATCCCCTGCCTCGCCAACCTCATCCCGTTTCAGACCCAACCGGGCGGACAGCAGCTCGTCTGTCGCTAATAAAGAAGCAGAAATGTTACGTGGTCGCCGAGATCGCACGGATTCTGTAGGATCCTCTAAACACAGTCACAATATAAAGGGCGACGCGGTCATGGGAGGACAATCAGCGACTCGCATGCCTGGTGCACCACGCAGGACTAGCGTGAACATGCAAGGTACTCCAACCATTACCAAGCCTTCCTTGTCCTCCATACAGGACTTAGTAACACCACTACCCTCGCTGCCTGCCTCCCCCGTCGTCCCCTTTGCAAGGCAACCGCGGGCAGAGTTACCCACTGAGCAGAAGCGCAAGATATGGACGGAGTTGGTCCGGTGAATACTTTCGCGCTTTGATAAACTATTGGTCTTTTTTGATCTCTTTGTTCATAGGCTCATGAGTGAAGCGCTTCAGCAGCGTTCGAAGCTCGTCAAGATAGATGCGGATATCAACCTCATGAATCGTGTGGCATTTCTGACACCTACCGGCCCTGTTCCAGACTCAACTCAAGTGAGCATCGAAGCGAAAAGGGTGGAGCTGGAAAAGCAACGCGAAGAGGAGACGAAAAATTATGAGGCCTTGTTCAATCGCCTCGTTGCGGTGGAGAACTGGCCAGTTACGCCCCCTATCGACAGTAACGACAGGGAGGCTTGGAACAAAACAATTAAGCGCTGCGAGGAGCTACTGCATAAGGCCTATGAGATCAGGAGCGCTTTTTCAAGCGACACCTACGTCGGAGAACCATCCCGCCCTTTAAAAAGGCGACGGGTTGAAGGGGAGGGCCAGGAAGAAAAACAACAGTCCCAAGCGGTCGCCAACTCTGAAGCATACGAGGAACTTCGCGACCGCGTTCTTGCCATGCATGAGACAATGTCCAGCATACAAAACTACCAGACTACGATCCGCAATGACCTGGTGGTAGAGTACAAGGAATATACTGATACCAAGATCGACGAAGCAACTACAGAAGTGGCCAAAAACAACCAAGACGTGAAGGAGAAAATCACCGCACTCAAATCTAACTTCAAATCAACTGGTGACGATGTAGGGGAGCTAGCTGGGGAGGTTGAAAAACTCATCTTAGACAACGGTTCACTCCGCGCGGAGATCGGAATCACTCATGATAGGATAACGGACACTGTGTAATGCAATATCCTCACATACCTGTAGCTTGAGATTGCTGACATTTATGCAGGGCAAGGATAAACCAGCTTGAACAAAGGCTACAAGACTTGACGAATGGGCGGAACCAATTCACCAAGGCAATTGAGGCACTCAAGGCCGCTCATGCTGCCCATATGGCGAAACCGATGTCACCACCAATTTCTCCAAGCATGCCTCCGATCGATTACATTGTTCAAATGGTCCAGGATCCTCTCCTGGATGCGGCGCGGTCTGCCATTAAGCCATTACTCGTTGATACGAAGGAAGAAATTCGGGGGCTGCTCAAGGGGCATACGGTGGAGATGTATCAGACGGTATGGAATGGCCTTGTACCAGTGTTGAAGTTAGTAGACGTACTCTCAGAACGTACAAACAGCCTGGAATAGTGGTGCAGTAGTCTAATAACAAAAATTATGCCCATGCCGAGATTCGAACTCGAGACCCTTGCATTTCTGACTGCTTGAGTCATATGGTAACCACATAAGTACAATGCTCTACCGCTGAGCTACACGGGCTTGCAAAAAATGGCGTCGGGGTTTATTATCGGTTAGTTCGGTGCACGTGGGCGCCGGAATGACTTAATTCTAATGTATATATATAGCGATACGAGTGCAACAACTATGGCTGTGGGGGCATGCCCATTTCCTCTGGAGTAAGAGAAGAACTCTCGATCATCACGCCGACCCCAACTTTGGCAGCATTCTGGCATAAGAATCAGTACAGTAGAAGATTGGCTGGAGGGACAAATGACCTTGAAATGATCGATTTCTCCCGACACCAAAAAGGCGAAGGCGGGTGTGAACCGTTGTTCTAGCAAGGCCGAAACCTTCCCGGTAGAATCCAATTGAGCCCTGAACGTAGACAGCCTAAGGTCATACTTTGCTCCCAATGTAGCAAGAGCATCCCTGCGAGTAGGAGCAAGTATAACCTGGAGGTCTGCTGCAACTTCCACCTTCTCGCTCAACTTTTGCCAATAACTCGCCTGGAGCATTCCAGCAGGTTGAACATGAGCAGTTGCTATCCAATCTTTATTGTCACTTGTATATTTCGCAACGTAAGATGCGTTCGTCTCGGTCACCCCGAGCGGCGGACGTTGATGCAAGGTTTCAAAGCCCAGCGCGACATTTTTTGATACTGATTGAAGGTAGCTGCCTATGTAGATGCCAGTCAAATCCGTAGGCCAAGGATTAACAGCTTTGAGATTAAGGCTATAATCTCCCCCTTGGTGATCATGCTCTAGCTGGATCATGTTGTGACCCGCCTGAGATGAAAACTGAAGCAGGTCAGAGAAAAGGCTTACAAAAAAAAAAACTTGAACATACTTGTGCTTGCATTTTTGTGACGCTATTGGGAGTCCAACCATGGTTTATTCGGGAATTAACATTCCCATCGTGGTCAACGCCTCCTTGAAGGAATACCTTTGAGCTCGTGTAAGTGATCGCCTATTCCAATGTTTCTCGAGATTAGTTACCTTTGAGTTCGCGAAAACGGCTGCAAAGTTGTATGATGAGGGTAGTGTCTGTGAACCAAGAGCAAACGAGTGTGTCACTTGGAACAGAGGGTTCATCGACAAGCTCTTAGTGAGGTCAGCTCTGGCACCATCAAACATATAATTGGTGAGATGAGTCGCTAGGAAAACGTCAGTGGATTGAAGGGACCGAGGGATGAAAAAAAAAAAAAGCCCAGCGTACTCTTGACCTCTTTTTGAAGATTCTCAACATTTCCAGGTTGCGGTAAACCTAGGCCCGTCCGCCACGTGGAGAGACGATCATATACCCTCGCTATTGAGCTGAAAAGGCCTCTAGAATCGGGTGGAGAGGACGCGTGGCCATCCAAAGGCGCGTCAGACAACGGCGAGGAGGTCATACAGGAAGGTAAACGGAATTGAAATGAACGGGGAACCAGGAGTGAAAAAACTGACCAAACAGCGACAAAGCACCGGCCCGCAGGCAATTCATTTCTATAGTGCGTATGGCACCCAATCTCGTATCCTTGAACAATACATTTTGTTGGGTTCTACCACCTTGACTACCCAACCTATTGCTGCGGTGCAAAAGGCGCAGTCATGCTGGTTGATGCGCTGCAGCCAGTGGGATCAATCCAGAAAGCCTCCGAAGGGCGGTGTCCACGGTGGAGCACTTTCCCCTTCTCCCAGCACGAAATTTGATTTTTATTAATAGCCCTGGTCATTGCCTCTTTGTTTCGAACTGGTTCTCCACTTGTCTTATCCCGCGCCGCAGCAATATGACAATAAAAGCCGGCGCTCTGTGGCACGGCTGAAATTTCCACCTCCCAACCTTTCATGACGAATATGCGCCGTTATGTTTTGTTCGTCCTGCTCGTTATGGTTGGTGCCACCTTTATCAAATATAACGCACACCCGCAATGACGCCCACCAGATTGCTATATACTATATGCTGCACAAACTTCACGATAACAGCGCTGAGCTATTTAGTTATCAGAGACTGAGCGGACCCCAGGTGGCCCCATACTTGGAACAGCCAGTAGTTAATGTTACTCTTGCGGATCAGAAAGAGTCGGGCGAGCAAAGAGCAAACGCAACTTTTGTGTTTCTGTGCCGGAATAACGATATTAACGAAGTGGTTTCGAGTATGCAGCAAATGGAGGACCGGTTTAATAGACGATATCATTACCCATGGGTATTCCTCAACGATGAGCCGTTTACGGAGGAGTTCAAACAGTACGAGTCGCATGTAGACTACACTGAAATGTCTGACGGAAATTGACAGGCGAGTGTCCGTGTTAACGGACGCACCTCTGTCCTTTGGCCTAATTCCTCGGGAACACTGGCACCAACCAGAGTGGATTGATGAGGACCGCGCAAGGCGGGGCCGATTCCAATTGATGGCCCAAGGGATAATTTACGCTGGTGAGAGTACTGCCAGGTTTTGATATCGAGGTCGCTAAACCCGTCGTAGGAAGTGTGCCGTATGTATTACTGGTTAGGCACTTACAGAATCATAGACTCACCAACGCAACTAGTTATCGCAACATGTGTCGGTTTAATTCCGGGGTAGGTACCACCATTCGTATTGATTTTCTACCCTCCATAACTCGACCCAGTTCTTCTTCAAGCACGAATTACTGAAACCTTACCGTTATTATTGGCGGTGAGTCCGAGCGCAACGGATTGCTGCCAGCTATTGATTCAACCCACAGAGTCGAGTTCGTTCGTTATGTTCGTGTCGAGCACAACAGTATGAGTCAACGATACATATTCTTTTAGACCTGGCGTTCGATTTTTCTGCGATGTCAGCTACGATCCTTTCATCTTTATGGAAAAAAATGAGAAGATTTATGGTTCATTCGTGCTCCTGCTGGCGTTTTGTCCCAGGCTAACGAATTTGCCTAGGTTTTACCATCTCGCTTGTGGAGTGGGAGCCGACAATTACAACACTATGGCCCACAGTTAAAGGTGTTTATTATTCATTCCCTGGATTCTCCCACTGGCTAATCTCTACCCTTCCATCAAAGAATTCATTGCAGAGCATCCCGATTACTTGCAGAAGGACAACGCAATGGGATTTCTGTCGGACAATGGCGGAGAATCATATAACCTATGTCATTGTATGTTGCGAAAGTTTTGATTATTGTTCATCCGATCAACGTCACGTTCTATTAGATTGGAGTAATTTCGAAATTGCAGACATGAACTTCTGGCGGAGTGAAGCATATCAAAAGTTTTTCGACTATCTAGAATCTAAGGGCGGTTTTTACTACGAGGTAGCTTTTCATATTCCGGAGCATCCGCACATACAAACAACTTTGATAGAGATGGGGAGATGCGCCGATTCACAGCATCGCCGCCTCTTTATTCGCGGGCAAAAACCAGGTGCATTTCTTCCGTGACATAGGGTACAAGCACGATTATTTCCAACACTGTCCAAATGGGGATACTTGGAAGCAAGGGCGGTGTTCCTGTGATCCGAATGACAACTTTGGTGAGTTTACACTATATCCGTCGCCCCGCCTTTCTAGACTGTATTGGTAAAGATTATGCGCCCAATTCGTGCATGTCAAAATATGAGGGCATGCTATAGGGCCGGCCTCCCTTGCCATGCGTCCTGTTGCTACCCTACTGCCCACTGCGCAGGCAGGTGGCGGATGTATTTGGACGGGTAACTCGGGTAACAATAGAGTTTGAGTGATCAACTATGTAATTTAGGAAAGAGGTAATGGAGTATCTATAAATAGCTAACTTTGAATGACACCCCTGTGAGTTTGTATGTACGCCTTTCCATGGGACGCTGCGGCTTTCAACCAAACGTAATCTTTTGCTTTGCCCAGGATGATGACGCCCGTGCGTTATGTCCTCTTGGTCCTTTCTATTCTTGTCCGTCCTCTTTCTTCCCCCCCCCTTTTTTTATTATTGACCTGCTCACAGATTGGCTTACACTTCATCTTGACGATCTCTCATGACGGATACGGACGAGCAACATCATGGAAAAGTGTAAAGAATCACATTGGCGGAAAACAGCCTTCGTACAAGGATCCAATACCGGACAAATACTACTTCAAGGGCAACAATACCGCATCGCCCCCTGCCCGCAAAGCGGAAGCGGCGATTGTCATACTCGGTAAGGATATAGTGACCTCCCATCCTGCTGGAGACTGCAACCTCACAAACATGCAAAGCGCGTAACGATGATCTAAAGGGGGTCATAAGCAGCATGAAGCAGATAGAGGACAGGTTCAATAGGAAGTTTCAGTATCCATACGTTTTCCTAAATGACGCATCATTCGACGCCAAGTTCAAAGAGTAGGCGTCATGTCTTCTTCTTGCCCGCTTAATCATTTCTGAACCAGATTTCAGTCGCGTGCTAGGGTCCACGGATGCCCTCGTCCAATTCGGTCAGATTCTTCCTGAAGATTGGCATCAACCGCCATGGATAAATGAAACGAAGGCCTCCGCTGCTCGTGAGAGGATGGAAGCTAATCGTGTGATCTACGGAGGTAAACGTTCATTGCATTTCATTGTCAGCGCATCTGAACGTGCTTGATTAGGCAGCGTTCCGTGAGTGGTTGATTGTATATCACGAAGCCTATCTTGGTGACGGCTTTTGCTTAGGTATCGTAATATGTGCCGCTTCAATTCTGGGGTAAGCCTCCTTTGCGCGTGTTCGTAGCATCATACGATATAAGGAGCCAGTTCTTTTACAGACATGAATTACTCCAACCTTACAGATATTATTGGAGGTAGGTTTTTGACAGATGATTGTGCATAGTCCAAACTGAGAGACCCATTACTTCAGGGTCGAGTATGTCTTTCTTATCCCGGCTCATCTGGTTCATTTGTCCCATAATTTTGTCGCAGGCCCGACATAAAGCTCTTTTGCGACGTCGATTATGATCCATTCCTTTTCATGCAGGACAATAACAAAGTCTACGGTATTCACCCCCTACTTATCTCCAAATGGCCATGCTTTATAGCTTCTTTTTTCTTTCTTTCAGGATTCACCCTCTCCTTGTATGAGTATGCAGATACGATCCCGACGCTATGGGACACAGTCAAGGGCACGTTTGATATCCTGCTTTTCTCACGCGCGCCTGACGATGTACAGATTTCATGACAGCCCACCCCGAACTGATATCACCTGATAATGCCATGGAGTTTGTATCTGGAGATGGTGGAGTGACATACAACAGATGTCACTGTCAGTACGATCGTCCTAACCATAACATGCCGCGCGCTCAGAACCTATGTATAGTTTGGAGCAATTTCGAAATCGGAGATCTCGACTTTTGGCGTGGAGAAGCTTACTCAAAGTTCTTCGACTATCTGGACAAGGCTGGGGGGTTTTACTATGAGGTAGGTTCCACTACGCTCGGCGTAACAGAACGGCTGATTGGTCCCTCAAGCGATGGGGTGATGCGCCAGTTCATAGTATCGCAGCGTCACTGTTGGCGAAGAAGGATCAGATCGTGAGTTTCTGACCCCCCCTGAATTTCCCTTTTTCATATGTTTTCCAAGCATTTTTTCCATGATATTGGTTATCGCCATGAGCCATTCCAACATTGCCCACAAGGTGATGAATACAAGGCGGGTAGATGTTGGTGTGACCCAGATGACACATTTGGTGAGTTATTGTGTCATACAATTTTGCAAGGGGTTTGAAGCATTCCCCAGACTATCACTTTTACTCATGCCTGAAACGATATGAGGGGATGTTCAGGTAATGGGGTTTTCCGAGTTAGTATTATATTGTTTTGCAATTGCTTCTGCTGTGTCGATTTTCAAACCATCATTGTAATCATACGTATAACAGCTGTTAGTCACCCACAATCGGTTAATCGGCTCCCGTTATTAGATATCTGCCTAGTCTAGAGGATGCTGATGCTGTCGACCAGATTGTCGGGCATTATAGAATGGACTGCGAGTAGTATTGAAACTAAGCCATGGTCATAAATATAAGGTCGAAGAGGGAGCATGCAAGGACGCACGGAGTCATATAATCGAGTCCAGTGTGAGCCCAGAGAACTGTCAATCAAACGATCGACGTAGTCGCCAACAAGAGAGTGTGTGAGGGTGGGTTGAAACCGATCTCGAAGATAGTTTGCTGTTTGTTCACCAAACGCAGCAAAGCACGGCAACGTTGAGTCTACCACACCAAGTTCACCAATACGCTACAAAAAGATGTATGTGATTTTTACCTTTCTGCATGAGCTCGACCATTGCTGAGGGACCGTAAACAATTGAGCTTCGCAAGAAGTGCAAACGGTACGTACTAATAATTCGATCACAGTGTTTTCTCGCCGCCTCGAATCCTTCCTTGAAAAGTCGTCTAAACTCAAGATAAGGCGCGCTATCAATGCCGCCAAGAACCTCCAGGTATTCTAATGGAAACTTGAACGGAGCTGCCTCAAACCCAATGTTACCAGGCGTGTTGCTCAAGATAAAACCGAAATCGATGTGTATCAGGTGACCATCCCTATCCAGGAGGATGTTGCCATTATGCCTGTCTTTGACCTGCAGCAAGTAGGTGATGATTGAGTATCCTGAAGGACGGGTAAGTCATATTGGGATGATTTCTGCTATTAATCACCTGCCAGCGACTTGGCAAAATTCCTTTGCGCTCGAATGTATTTTGCTGTAGAAGGATCCCCATAGGTCTAGGCATGCTGAGTCAGGACGCAGGTGAACTTGCAGCACTGACCAGATACCTACAGATTTAAAATGGTCGAACAATGTGACGTGACCAAAAGTGCCGTCGGCTAATCTTCGTGCGTACTCTGCCTTCTTTATTGAGTGAATCGATACGGCATCTGTGATGGTTTCCACCAAACCGGAGGTGCCCCCAGTGATTAGAATATTGAAGCTTTAGATCCATTAGTCGCAATAAGCTTAAATTAGAAGGATACACACTGCCGGGCCCAACAGCCGCACTTCTCATCCTCCCAGATCCGTTGGAACTCCTGTATGAGCTGTACAGCGAGTTGCTCTTGCCGTAGGTCTCCTCCAGTTTTGACAATCACGGAGACGCAATCCCAGTTGGCTATCATGAAGGTTAGGCAAAATTGAGGAATCCAGCTCCGGCTTGCCTAGGTGCCCATAGGGAGAGCTGTGTCGTATTCGGCTCTTGATAATATTACTTAGGGTTTTTTTTATGATTCTGGAGCATGACTAACCTTTTTTGAAGCCCAAGATTCACTGAAGATCACGGCAGACGGATCCGCCTTGTTGAGTTCTCGTCGGATAATGTTCTCATCCTCTGCGGACTTGATGCTTCCGCTGACATCACCTGGTACGATTCGTTCGCCTTCATGATCCTGCATACGCTGCACCCGCTCTTCTTCCAGGGCCAACATCTCCTTCATTATTCGATCTCTGATGGCAGCAGCCTCGGAATATTGTAGTTTCATGCGCGTTGTAACGGTCTGTTGCTGTTCTTGGTTTCCAGAGGCACCAGGTTGCAATGCGGGAGCTAAGGGGCGAGTTAAACAAGTTGATGTGTATCACTTACAACGAGTCTCACACTTCATTCCATTTGTATTCGACATGTCAGGCGTTGCAGAATATGGCTGCACGGTTGTCACCGGTTCTCTCACTAAGTTGGCGTTGAGTTGTGCAAGCATAATCGCAGCTGTTTTCATTCGCTCTGAGTACTCGTCAAGAGATAATATATGCCCAGGCCTGTTCGTGCGCTGTGCCACATCCTCAGATGGTGACAAATGGACCGAATACGGTGGGGTTGGTGGCCTTGTCTCTGGGTTTGGCGAATAAGACTTTGACCAAGTAACCATGTCCAGTTCCTTGTTTTTTCGCGCAGAGGGCAATACAATTGTGTCCGATAGATCGACAGGATTAGCGCGGAGAGATGAGTTTGTTCCATATAGTTGTTCGACAAGATCGATTTCTTCCTCTTCTGCCGGGGGTGGCGAATTGGGGGAGGGCACGATTGAAGGTTGCTTTGATTCCATCCGCTGCTCTCCCTCTCTCTGAACTACGTCGAAGTCGTGGACGATGCTCGAGTGCGGCTTGACCTGTGGAGGTACGCTGACGAATGAAACCAACTCTTTTGACGCGCCTTTCCGTTGTTCTTCTTTCATCACGATCCTTCTCAGGACTTCCTTATTTCCCCGTTTCGTTGGATCGAAATCTAGTTCGTTGTGAAGAATTTCGATAATGAGAAGATATGGAGCACGCTCTGCGGAGTTTAGCACCACACTTTCACCTGGTGGAATCCGTACTATGCGGTGGTGTGGTTGGGAACCATACGATTCAAATGGCATGTCCGACGACGAGCACCACATTGGCATACACACCTATTGAGAGTGACTATGCTTTGCAACTCAAAATAAACCAACTGACCTCGGCGGGCAACTTGTGGTTTAGAGCCGTCAGCTCGGCTCGTAAAGCACTGACACGGGCGGGTCTAGGAACTATCAAAAGCTTGTTCGATATGCTCTCAAGGTTGAGTATAAACTGGACCTACGTACTGACGTTAACATAAAATGGCAGCACAAGGCTTAGACGACAGAGCAAACCTCGGATCGGAAATAATGACTTCGTAGCAGCTGCGCTTGACATGCGGTATCATATTTTTCAAGTAATGAATCTGACTGGGTGGTTGCCGACCATGGAAGCGTATAAGCAGATGCGATGGATGGAGATGATTGAAAGGGGCTGGACAAGTCTTTGTCGGTGGACTGTCCGAAAGGGTCTTCTGATGCTCGAGGTCTACGGGTGGACTGTAGATGTAGTGGTAGAGCCGGCACAGTTTGGGCAGCACTTATCGTTCGACGACGCTTGAGAGTGTTGGGGTCTAGATTTTGGACAACTATTGCGGGAATGGAGTTGGGTATGTCTTCTTGGCCGTCCAGATCGTCATGATCCTCAGTATCTTGGCCAACCTCACCAAAATTCTGCTCTGGCGCATTTACGGATCCGATCTTGTCGTTTTGTTCCAGACTCCTCAGGTCTTTCCCCTCGTCGTCTGCCCTGCCTTGTTCAATCGCGACTTCGCCCATGATCTCTGTCAAGGTGGGCATTCCAGGAGCACCTGCTAGCATGAGACCGAGCCCGACAACGGCCGGTTCTACATAGGGTTTAATTTTCTTACGTGTTAGACGTGCATGGAAGGGTAGACCCAACGTCGAATAGGGGGCAGCTGCGGGGGATGGTAGGTCCCCAAAGATGATCTCGTGGCATTTGTGCAAAACGCGTTGGCAGATAATGAAAGAACGAGAGTCATAACGGCCCGCTGAAAGATCGTTGAGGGAAGCTTGCATAAACCACAGGGTCTGGGCTGACATGTGAAGTAAAGTATTTCTGAGAAGTGGTTCCAGCATACCAATATAGCAATGTGAGTGGACCTTTGGCAAATTTCGACGACGAAACACTCAAGCGCTCGGGACTTGGATGGTCTGGTAACAAGAAGATGGCTAACCACCATTATGAAAGAGGGTACTGGTATAAAAACTTGGGACTGACCATATGAAGCCCCAGACATCACGCAGCTCATTAGTGTCTAGCTCGCGTAGCCTGCGAGTCAGGTAATAAGTGATGCCAATGTTGTCTGCATATACAAGGAGGTAATGGAGAGCGACATGAACGGAAAAGAAAGAGGGAGAAAGGAAGAGGCGGAGGAGGAGAGCATGAGAGGCCATTGCGGCTTGGAGTTGGGAGCGACTGCACTTTACTTGACTTTCCCTATTTGGAGAGACCTCACTTACACGTCGACCACTGACGTCGACAATATGTTTCTCTTCCCCGCTGTCCTCCTCTCCCTCCTCCCTCTTGCATATGCTCTCTCTCCTCAGCAGACGCTCGTAGACCTCGCTTCCAAGGGCAATGGCGTCGTCAAGCTCGACGCTGATACCTTTGATCTCATAACCGCACCAAACCGCAACTGGTCAGCTGCTATCCAGTTAACTGCCCTCGATTCCAAGAGGCGTTGTGCTCCGTGCAAGTGGGTCCATGCTCTCCCTCCTTTTAGTTATCATCGTCTTACGACGTGTTCTTTACATAGGGAATTCGATTCCTCTTGGAAAGCAGTTGCATCCTCGTGGGGTCGTGTGCCCAGAGAATATCGCGACAATCACTTCTTCGCCACTCTTGACTTTGACAACGATGGTCTTACTGTCTTTCAAAAGGTAGCATATCATTCCCTGCTCCATCTAACTTATTCACAACCCACGATAGCTCGGTCTATCGACTGCTCCCGTTGTTTATGTTTATCATCCGACGGAAGGCTCTCGGGTTGGTAGACAATCTCCCTCAAAATATGACTTCCCCAAGTGCGTAAATCATTCCTATGTTGCCCAGGACCTAACTTATCCTTATCACCACACAAAGTGGGCTTGAAGCGGGCCCGCTTGCCGAGTTCATTTCGAAGCACACACCCATTCCTGTACCATACAAGGATCCCATTAACTGGGGCCGTTATATCACCCTTGGTGCTGCCCTAATGAGCTTTCTTTTAGCCCTCAAGTATATTGCTCCGATACTTCAAAATCGTTGGACTTGGGCGCTTGGCACTATCATCACTTGCCTTATTATGACCTCGGGTTTCATGTTCACCCGTATTCGTAGCTCCCCTTACACCGGAGGAAATGGGAACTGGATTGCTGGAGGATTCCAAAATCAATTTGGTCAAGAAGTCCAAGTTATAGCTTTTATCTGTAAGTTTAGTTAGCTTTAACAACCATTTGATGGGGATACATCACTTGACTTCCTAGATGGTCTCTTGGCTACTGCTTTTCTCATGCAAATTCTTGTCATCCCAAACCAAATGTCGCCAGCTCGTCAAAAATTGCAGATCTATCTCTGGACAGTGGTCATAATGATAATTTACTCCATCCTCGTGTCGCTATTTAGGGTCAAGAACAGAGGTAGGTTGTCAAGTCCAGGTGGTCACAGTTCTAACGGTTTTTTTTTATTTTTCAGGTTATCCCTTCAAATTATTCCTATAATTTTTGACACTCCAGCCGTCCATTGCTGATCTGCTGACCCAGTATTACGCTCTCATTGCTGTGTAATATTACTACACCTCTAGCAGACAATAAGATATAAAGAGCAGACGTTTCGTGAATCGCAAATCCAAACGTGATGCTAGTATATGAAGGATAGTGATAACTACGAGACGTTGCCGTCGGATTGTAAAACATCCACATAACGACTGCGCAGGTTGCGTTTAGTTGATGCCTGCGATCTAGGTCGACCAGGAGGAAGATTGGGGTTCAATCTTGATCCCGTGGGCGAGCTGGGTGCAGAATCCGCTGCGGGTGGTGCCAATCTTGACTGCACATGCAGCGTGGATTTGCTAGGTGGTGAAGTAGTGAGATCAATGGCGGATATTGAACTCGCCTCGGTTATTGGGGGTTTTGACAGAGCTGAGCGGGGTCCAGCCATGGCAGGGGATGCAGTATGTGGCCTAGATGGCGGAGGTGGTGGGGCCGCCTTGTTGACTGAACTATCGCTTCCACCCTGTGGGCTTGTATTAGGCAAGGTCTTGTGACTCCTTTGCAGGCATTACCTTTTTGTTCACCCAACGCTTAAGCTCCTTGTCATAATAGAATGCGCTTTCTTCACCCAGGCTAGCCTTGACGGGACCAGGAGCTCCATCACGATTCCACCAGCGGCTGAACCAAGAACCGCCGGTGGTACTGGGTGGAGCCTTAGATTCTGTTAGGCCATATTTAAGTCAACCATCAAGGTATGGCAGCTACGGGCTTCCGCACCTATCTTTTCTGGCTCTGCTGGCTTTTGTGGTTCGGGTTGTGTGGCGTGGGTAGCTTGACCATTCTCCGTTGTATCCCTCTCTTTCTTGGAGTTGCTTAATCCCAAGTCTTCAACATCTTCCTCAAGGACAGCTGACCGTAGCGACTCGTGAACAGACTTCGAAGAGACACCAGAAAAAGTTGGGGCGTCCATTAACGATATAAAGCCATCAGGCGTTGTTCTTACAGCAGATTCATCTACTCGCATGAAAGTCGCAGCAGTCGGAGTTTTGGCAGAAGCGTTGTTATTATATTCGTACGGGTTAGATCTCCCCCACCATGTGTCTTCCTGCTCAGGGCCATTAGGGTCGCTTGTTTTGGGTGTAAAAGAGTCGGTGCTCGAGCTGGACGAGTTCTGAGACCTTTCGTGCAATCCCGCGCGTGGCGATTGTGATTGAGAAAATGAAGTAATGCCAGGACCGGCTGAGACGACTCGGGGTGCGGAGGTGGCTTTGGGTTTATAATAATCCATGGCAGACGATGCCCTGTCAACGGGCACATATGAGGTATGAGATGAGAAGGTTAGAGCAGAACCACTTCGAGGTATTGCAGCTGGGGGAACGTTTGGAAGCATTGGCTGGGGGGAAGACCGTGCAGATGGGGTGGCAGATGAAATCGTGCTGAACGGGCCAGAAAAGGTACGTTCTTCTATAGTAGCAGTATCTCGGTCTCGTGTTGGCGAATCAACATCTCCGGTAACGAGTTTCGTAAAGCGCCCCTCAAGCCAACCTCCGATAGAATCAAGACTAGGCTTGGCAATTTTTCCACCAATCCAAGAGTTTGCCTTGTCGACATCTGATGTACCGCTTATACGATCAGCCAAACCTCTAAGGTGGTCTAATAGGGTGGGGGTGAAATAAGGAGAAGGACGACTTAATGAGGCTGTGATAGCCTCACAATACCTGGCAGATTTGCTTTATCAGCCAAGAATAAAACGCGTAGTTGAATACTTACCGGTTTGCGAGTTGCATCTCTCCCATCTCTGCTAGGAAAGCTGCCCTAATGAACCTATATGCCTGCAAGTGTGGTAGTCCTGCAAATGCTTCCTGCCCTTTTGCGGTAGGCGACAGAGATAGGGCAAACTCCACAATTTCTGAAAAGATAATTGGTTCGGGGTCGGCAAAGAAATTTGGCATTGTAGCAGGACTCTTTGAACCAATGAGAACAATCCGTACAGATGGATTACCCAGCCCTCCCATGAGAGAACTCTGAGGCGCCAAAAGATAACTGCAGGAATTTATAAGCTTGTCTGCATAGGTATGGCGGGAATTAGACGAACCAAGCATGTGCAGCTTCAACATATTGGTGCGCTAGAAGTTGATCACCGAGAGCTGTCAAGGCCAAAGAAGCTTCTGTGTTGATCGTACTAGAGATCATCATAGCTATGATATCCGCCCACTTCACCAGCGTCTCGGGTGGTATATTAACTGGTGGCGCTGGCGGATGGAAATTCGGTGTCCGTGGTGTAATGTGGGGAGCACCGATATTCTGTATTTGCAACTTCGTCACCCCGCGGCTAAGCATTGTCTGAGGTACCAACTCCTGAACTAATTCCCGGTGAGAAAGTATACATTGGACGCTGCGGCCACCTACTAGCAGCGGAACCCTGGCCAGAGTACAAGCTATATGCCACTCTCAGAGCCTCTCGCCCATTCGTTTGCACAGGCAATGAACTTCCTACTTTATGATACGAGGGGTCCAGCGTGCCCTCGACTTTTGTTCCTAACTCAGCCTTCAAAAACTCGTTTATTACTTCTTGCCAAGCCTCCTTGTCGATGCCGCTCGCTATGACCATTGCATGCGCCCACAACTTTTCGTCCAAAGCATAGTGACATGCTTGGCGTCGTTCGCCCCGGAGTAAAAACTCCTGGATTTTGTCTAGAGATGATGACCGTAATGTGTTGGTAGCAATGACAGGTTCGGCATCCATGGAAGCTGATTCAGAGTACGTTACATGTGCATCGGCTATTGTCGTAAACTCCGGTGTAGGCGTAGCAAGAGTCCCGTCCAAGCGAGATACTAGCGCGGACCGAACGGTGGCTTCAATAGAGGGACTAAGCCGGGCGTCAGACGCACTCTTCAGAAACCAATTTTCCTTTACCTTCCAGACAAACGACCATCATTCTCAACCATAATCTTTAAAAGTTTCACCAGAATTAGTTTGCCTTCTGCTTGTCGCCGTTCAGCACTACCTGGATTCAAGTAGCCAAGCCCATGAAAGATTTCTTCAGCTCTTTCAGAAAGGTACTTTGTGATCCCCGCCTTTCGGTTTTTTTGACTAGAAGCTGTGGTCCGTACCAGACTGGCGCCAGATGCCCCAGAATCTGAGAATAATGGCCCAGGGAACGAAACCATTGCAATATCCAGAGTGGGACGTGGTATGACCCTCGACAGATTATGAATTTGCACGTTAGCAGTCCCTCTCGATGACAAGGCAACATCGAAGCCTGTAGTCAAGCCATCCGACCCATGAAAGCAAGTCACGAGTTTCCCCCCAAAGCCAAAGCTAACAACAGGTGCTCGTGCCGACGTCCGTCCAAGGGGATCGTTGGTACCAAGAAGCGAGGGTGACGGTGCGTAGGGCGCTTGGACCTTCACAAATGTGTTGTGAATGGAAGGCGGCTCATAAGCAGGATGAAGGGATTGGCCAGTAGAAAGGGGTATCTGAGGGACTGGCGCTGGATCCCCATTTGGCCTCTGCGGACGATGGTGTTCAGGAGGCGCATATGAGCTTTCGCTATGTGATGAAGCCAGCACAGATCCATTGGACATCGAACGACCCCGCCAGGCATCTACTCTCGATGGGGGACGGACCCCGGGTTGAGGTTTCGTGCTTTGACGACCATTTGATGATCGCCCTAATTGTGACCCGGGCGAAATCGTTCCATACTCAGCACCATTATTCACAGGAGAACTTTTCGGCGGTCCGTAAAGGTCATGGTTAATGAGAGGTGTTTGAGAAGGGCTCAAAACAGATCCGCCAAAGTCAGGTAGTGTAGGACTTTGGGACTCATATTCGTAAGCATGGCTTGAAAAGTAAGTACCGTTTCCGTGGGCCCCAACTGAAGCCTTTGGAGACGTTGACACTTGTGTACCTAGCAAAGTAGTTGTTTCTGGGTGTGCTGGCATCCCAGGCGAGGATGTTCGACGAATATCGTCATAGTCAGAAGAGACACGTGCCTTAGGTAACGAGTTCTTCACCGTACCAGCTTGAGCACTGGCACCATTGTCAGTGTTGGCTTTGGGCCACGAAGGCGGGATGGAAGAAAAATTGTCCATGTGTGGTTTACTCGTTTGCCCGGTGACTGTTGATGGCTCAGAAGGATAGTACGTTGGGCTGCCCGCTACAATTCCTACTCCAAAAGCTTTCTCTTCTGGATAATATCCGCTAACGCTCCTGGCCCCAGTGGTCCAGATCGATTGGGAGGCCGCTGGGCCTTGTGCGGGAAGGCCGTCAACCATTACGGGTCCTGGGGATACTGTGCTAGCTAGATAAGGCGGTCCATTTGGATGATAAGGGCTTTCTTGGCGCGGGATCCCTGTAAAGGGCGCTCCGGTTGTACCAATTGGTGGTGGCGGGGTAGGTGGTTGATGCTGGGCATGTGTGTTGTAAGCGTAACCGCCTTGGTAAGGGCCAGTCCCTGTCAGTCCGTGTTGACTTGGCCGAGAAGACACCCGCTTGGATTTCGTTACTGGAAAAGGTGGGTCATAAGCGTTGGACACCTTCGGCCTATTTATAGTGCGTGCGGGGGTCGGAGCCGGCGGAGCTGGGACATTGACGGTCGACGGGGGTGACACATTTGGATAACTGGGTGGTACGGGTGTACTATACGGCGCCGAGCCCGTGCGCGTGTGGGGGGTTGCATTTACTGCAGGAGAATTGTACGTGGAATGAGTCGTTGCGTCGTAAAGGCCCATAGATGCACCCCCGGTGCTGACGGGAGCATATGGGTTGTAAGTATTTTGAGATGGTGGAGACTTAGAACTTTCTAAACCAGGTGAATGGGCAGGCCAAGAGCCAGGGTTCACTACAAGACATTGAAACCACCATTAGTAAATTAAACCTCATCATCACCACATAAAAACGCACGCGTGCCTTGCTGTACACTGGCAGATTGATACTGTCCTGAACTATGCAAACTTGAGGTTTGCTGCAGACCGGAGCTTAAGTAAGTTGTGTGGAGACCATAGCTCTGTGAGCCATCGGATTGTGCTAGCGCATAAGGCTGAGAGGTCTCCTCTGCTAGTGATGTAGCTTGCGCAACGTCGGAAACCCCACTCTGTACGGAAGGCGGGGAAAATTGGTCTTGCGGTGGTGCGGCAGTATGGTGGTCGTTGGACGTTTGGTCGCCAGACGCTACGTTGTCCTCACCAAGAGATGCGAAGGGGTCAGAGCTGGAGTCGTCAGGCCCAAAGAGAGAAGCGGCAGCTTCTGCGCCGTTCATGAAGCAAGCTGGTATCCAAGGCGGGACCTCGGTAACTATTGTGGAACAGGACGCTGTTTGGCTCGCTTTGCCACAGACACGTCACAAATGGAAGATTGCTTATTAGAAGTATGCAACTGTAACGTCGTGCAGTGTAACTAAAAAGTTGTGTATGTAGATAGCAAGACTTGACAATGATTAGTGATAATGAGCAGCATGTAGTGGTAGATCCAGATGCATGATGGTGAACTCATAACTAAAAGTGGGCTATACGGATAAGTATGTTGAACGATTGCAAGAGACTAGCGACTAATCTCTGACGAAGTGATTTCAATTTGTGAATAATCGGATAGAGGAAGAGGGTGCTTTTCAAGGAGTCGCTCGACTGCAGGATGTCAGTCTTACTGTCGACGAAGAAAGTAGATGCTCACTGGATCCTAGGTGCTTGTTGTACGCATTCGAAAACTTTTTCATGGCTATTAGCTGCGGTCGAACTAGATTATGCAAAGTATCCTTCTCCTCGCCATCTGCAACAATAAGAGCACGCTGCAATACATAATCTATAGGCAATTAGAAGATACTCAAGCCCGGCAATAACACGGCGTACTGGCAAATTGGTCTTTCATCATGTCGACGATAGGTGTTGCACCGTCCACTTTTGGCTTCATCATCTCATGAAGGAGGGCTCGTCTATAGTCTGGATCTGCACAGAGGAGGGCCTTTTCACAAACGTTAGACGCGAACTTGTGCTGTGCCATTTTGAGCATGTTACCCCTCAAGCGATCAAGGACGAGGTTTTTGTCGTGATATTTGCCATGCTCAATAACAAACTGGACAACATAATTCTATGCAATGACAGGTGAGAGGGGGAAAGGTTAAGCAACCACAAAGACCTACTCCAAATTGGTCCTGCATCAGACTATGCGTATAATTGTGCAGTTCATCGAGTAAAGGCCGTGTTTGCTCCTCCGGAAGGTGTTCGAGACATCTCTGCAACACCCGGCATCCATAAGGATGGGTGGCCAGATCATGCACATTACCACGGAATAAGTTGACGAATCCCAACCTCTCAAATGACACTCTTTCAATCAATTTTTGGATAACCTGCATTTAGAATTACATCTACAATGCTAAATCACCCTCAGGTCACTTACATGATTACCATTAGAGTCCTTCACGCATCTGAGAACGTGAGGTTCGAGTTCTTTAACAATAGAGGCTTGCTGTTCTGGCAACACGAACTCGATGGCCTTTGTGGACCGTAATATAAGTAAACCTGTCAGTACATTTTACGCGACTTTCACGCACCTTCTGCACTACGCGGCAACCGTACATTTGTAACGACAGAGCGAGTATATGTCCTTCCATGGTATTTGCTAACCTTGTTTTATGCAGTTGTGTACCATGCTCGAATAGTTTTTGGATAACCTTCAATTGAGAGCTTAAGGGCCAGGTGATGATTAATGCATTTTACTCACATAATTACCAAAAACATCTTGGATTAATTGCAGCGTATTATCCGGGACGATCTCGTCGAAGACCATCTGCTTTTCTTCACTGGCGGCGGTCTCTAGCTTCTGTTGGATGAAGCGAGAACCGTGCTGATCGCCACTAAATTCTACGATGTAGCCGAATATATCCTGAGAACGGTAAGTCAGTGGGGCGTGCATGGCGCAAGTTCCAATGCAACCCACGCGCAATTCCCATTTTCTAGACTTGTTGACGCGAAAATCATCTAATAATCGACTGCGTAAAGCGGCGGACGGGTCTACGTCACGCCGCCGTCCACGCATACCTTGTGAGTAGATGTGTAAAGGACCAGGTCCATACGGGAGCACTAAAGGTAACCGTGCACCGTATTCGAGGTGTGTGAAGGTCTGATGAGGGGAAGGTGACGTCCTGACGGCATTATACACTAGATTAGGTGGATTAACTTGTTGCGACGAAAACTAGGGATCATCACGTAAATATTCGTACTTTCGCGGAGAGGGTAGCTTACCTGTAGATCCCTCTTTTTGTCGATGACCCCTCGTTGATTAGAATTCATTTGATTAATAATAGGGGAATGCGTTGGAGTATACATTACTGGTTGATGTGGGGAGTAGAAGAATGGGGATCCATGAGGTCGAGTTCCGGGAAGATAATCGTAAAATAATCCAGCTTGCGGACGATGCACATCCGTGGCTGAATTTGGGTGCAAAGCCGTTGGAGAGACGCCAGTATACATATTTGCGGACGCTGTGTTACCCAAAACAGGGGAAGCATATAGAGCTGCTTCAGGCGCCGTGCGGTACGGTTCGTATCCATAAGAGTACTCGGCGTATTCGTGGCTCGATGGTACCTGATAGTACGGACTGTAATCACCTTGTGCGTAACCACTGTATGGGCGCTGATGCACGGGGGTTCTTGCATGCGAAGCAGACAGGGGTTGTGATGTATACTGACGACCCTGGGCACTTATTTCGTCCTCGACGGCCATCCCACGCATTGCTAGCGACAGGTCATCGCTTACGATGGAGGATCCTTGTAAGGATTCGAAATGTACTGGTGTAGTTCCCTGCAGCGCTGTTTGCTGTTGGCCAGAATAATTATTGTATACTTTTGTCGGGGAATCAGCATTGACCCGTACGCTGTTCATATCTTGGCCAAGGTTGGTATACCGTTGCGGTGAGAAGCGTCCAGTTTTAGACCTGTCATCCTGAGGCATAGTGTGCAAAATGGTAAAACGTCTGCCTTTTTAGACACGTACAATCCTTGTTGGGTATGATCCCGCCTGGGTAACATTTCCTTGTCTAGATCTTGCATAATTAAGCGACGAATGCGGGTCCTTGCGGTCGATAAGCTCCACCGCTGACATCAACTTGAGGGAATCTTCAAACTTACCAAGGAAGGAAAATCTTTTTTAGATGAGTTATCATTCACATCATCCCAGGTTCCACTTGATTGCCTTGACGCTGTCCAACTGTCGCTTAAGTTACTGTGATAATTGGCACTGTCGCTCCGAGATGGCGATGGTTCGTTGCCACTCGTTGCTGATGACACAGACGCATTCCTTCTCGAGGGTCCGTTGGCAGCCCAAACCTGTATTGTTTTAGGGAAATGAAAAGTAAGCTATCGGCACGACTGACCTGCCATCCACTGTTGAGGCCTACCATATTATTTGTGGCGCCGATGCCTGCGCCATACATATTTGTGGCTGAGCTAAGACCCAAATTCCTCTATACCTAAATGAGTGCTGAATAGAAGAGAATGAGTATGTGCCTCACATTTCCCGGCGAGTCCGAAGGCGAATGTGTTCCAGAGCGTGTCGAAGACCCAGATGGCTTGCGAGAAGAAGAATCTTCGGTCATTGTATAATTAGAAACTGGAGATGCGAGGTGGGCATAGAAAGATATACTTAGAACAGAGTCACTCACTAGCTATTTAGGATTGTGGATGGCAGGATAATATTATAGCTGGAAACAAAGTCAGCGAAGATAACGGATACACAAAGGAGCGACGTACGTGAGTAGGAAGATAGCTTCAAGAGGAAAATGAAAGTAAGGAGCCAAAGAACGTGTAGGGGTCGAGTTTGGTTAGAAAAACAAAAGGGAAGACCCTTAGACTAAGCACCCATTGGCAAGTTCAGCAGAGGAACGCGGAATTAAACAAGTCACGGAGCCAATACGTGATTTAAAAAAAGAATATCCGTGTTTCAACGGCATCAAATCCCTTAGCTTGGCCAAATTCCTCATTTGGCCTCTCTCAGGTCCCCGCGTCGCAGGCCTGCGCTTTTCTTTCTCACACCACCACGACACTGACGTAAGGCCTGGCCGTCCCACCGCCCACTGGTATGGTTATGGCACACGGTTGATAGATGCTATGCGAAAGATACAGAACTAGGTATGTCAAGAAAAACGCCCCTCCAATGATCATCGTGATGAAAAGAACCACGATGCGCGTTTGGCTAACATAATTCAATCAGCCCTATTCCGCATTGCGAACCGATGAGACTTACCGGATCTAATGCATGCAAGGGTTGCAAGTGGCCAAAGTTCAGGGTTAGGGTCGCACGATAAGAGTAGGGCACACTTACCCGCCCTCTTCATTCTGAAGTCTGCTGAGAGGATTTGCATTTGACGCAGCCATCGTTGAGGAGGCCCCGATTGATGATTGCTGGCCTCCCCCTCCCCGTAGTGGTTTCGCAATCCGCCCAAAGCTGAGAGGTGACGTTGTCGCTGCTTTTTGAGCTATAGTTCCACATAGTTAGGCGTTAGAATCGCCCCCTAATAATCGAATCGCACCTCTAGCTTGATCTAATCGCTCTTTAACCGCCTGCAGTTGAGCCTCAAACTTCTGATTCTGAAGTGACAACCTGCGGTCGGCGTCCTGCAAGAGAGCTTCCAAGTTTTGTATCCGCTCATTGCGAGCAAGCAATTTGCGCTCAGCAATACCAGCTTCCTTTTTCAGAGCCGTATTCTGATCAACAAGCTTCTCACACCATTAACAACTGATGCGCAAGCTGAGGCAGTTAACAACCGTACCTGCTTTTGCACCAATGTTAGTTGTTCTAAATTGCGTTCTAGGAATGCCATCTTCTTTTGCTGGGCCTTGCTGTTGCTATTGCGAATAACATTATTATACTGTTCCTTGATCTCATCGAGTTGTATCTCAAGCTCGACAACCTACGTTGATTATTGACTCTGCAATGGGGTATTACGCCAAAAAAAAAACTTGCCTTCTCGCAGCGGTTTTGCAAATCTCGCATCAACGACTTCTTGACGCCATCAAACTCGGCAAGCTGCACGGACACGGCCTTGCGAGCACGTTCCAAATCTTGAGCACTCTCTGCAAGATTCTTACCACCTTCAATCCCAGCAGATGTGACCGCGAATGCCCTCTGGTTGGGCCGACGTCAACGAAAAAGATTACAAAGCCACTAGGGGGTATACCTTTAGCTCCTCATTCACGCTCTTCAGGCTTTCAATGCTTGCATTTAGGTTGCGAGCTTCCGTAACCTTGGCTTCCAATTGCTGCTTCAGATCTCCAATCTCGCTCAATTGGGCATCCCGTTTAGCCGCGTACTGCGCTTCGAGCTTGTCCTGCATATCCAGGTGTTATACATTCACCTAGTTTCGAAACATGCTGGAATACCTTGAGATCCGCAACGGCTTCCGCTCGATCACCTTTCTCTGAAAAGATCCGCCGTCAGAAGCGGTGTAGCTTTAATGATTTACACTAACCTAGAAGTTCTTCATACTCTACCTCTATTGCGGCATACCGAACTTCAATTTCGTCTTTCTTACGGGCTATTGCTTCATGATCTTTTTGCAACTGCCTAAGCTTATCCGTAGTTTCTTTGAGAACATGTTGCCCATCAATTAATTGCCGTCGAATAGTAGACATATCCTCCACAGTCAGAGACTGAGGAGTATCCACGCTGTCCAATTTCAGGACGAGCTGCCGTAATTGTTCGTCCTTCTCGGAGAAAGCTCCTTGCTGCAGAGATTCCGGTACGGAAATGAGTTGCAATTCGTTATAGCTACATGTAGCTTACCGCATCAAATTCCGCCATCATCAATGCCATCTTTTCCTGCTTGCGTTTCTCTTTATCCTCCTGAGAAGCATCGGCCTTGACTGATTCTGTGTCTGCGATAGCCGCCCTGAGCTTCTCCAATTCATCTTTAAGATCGGTATTCTGCTCCTTCAAAATATCGATGGAAATTAACCCTTCTTTATTATCATACGTTAACCGCTCTATTTGCAGCCGCAATTCGTTGAGAGTCGAGGACATCGTTTTATTCTCCTGCGGGGCTGGATATGAGGGCAAGGGTAAGACAGCGCACATGAGTTTGGTTTAACCTTGTTAATGGCGGCTTCTTGTTCTTTGATAAATGCTAGTTCTTCTTTCAATTCCTTGACTAGCTTCTCAGCTGCAGCCAAAGCGCTTTCTTTTTCTGCAAGTTGATCACTGAGCTCATTTTCTCGTCTCAGGAACTCCTCGCGCTCATCCTTATCTAATCCTACGACGGTTGGCGTCTGCGGTCGGCTCTCCAGTTCTCGGAGTCCTTCAATAGCAGGGTTCACTGGAGTCATACTGCGAGAACTTGGTGCCGGAGTGTACGTTGCAGGTGAAGTAGCTGCTTTCCTGGTAGTAGAAACATAGTTAGGATCCGCTGCTTTGCCAGAAGTCGCCCAGTCTCCCTGATCTACATGACCTCCTGCACGCCATGTGGCCAGCTCAGCCTCGAGAGAGGAGATATATTTCTGGTATGATGTATTTGCCAACTGTGCCTTCTGTAATAAACCTTTGAGTTCCAAAGGTGATAATTCTTGATTGACACGGGCAGTATTCTTGATTGACTTGGCTCGTATACCGAATCTTAGGGTTGAGAGAGTCTCCGCATCGTTGTATGATGATGGAGAGCAGTTAATTATTAGAGTCGTTCGGGAGTTGCCGCCAAGTGATTCTTGAAGAATGCGGGTGAGTTTGGAGTCTCGGTAGGGAATGTGCTTCGCCTACGTGACAATGAGCTCTGAGAAAATGGTACTTTTCAGCCACCCATACCTTTTCCGTCAGGGCGTTAATCACCATGCCAAGAGCCGAAAGCGATTTATTGATTTTCTTCGCCTCTTCTAGCGTTTGCCCCGAGGCGCCAGTCTTTCCAACCTTCTCTGATCCAGCCAGGTCTACTAGATACAAGTTTCCTGTTTTCTGAGCCCCAGTCTCAGTGTTGCGTTGTTGGATCGTGATAAGGAAAATAGAATGTGATCGGGAAGACTCAGCGTTCATGTCTTAATATGTTTAGCTAGGGAAGTGGGCGCGAGGGCTGAACTACTTACTGGTAGATGAAACAACCCTAGCAGCGCCGCCTGTACGCATGATCTCGTATACCTCCCTGGCACTGCTTACATAGTAGTCTGAGAGGTTCTTGACATAAACACCTCGTGACTTCTCCTCATGGACTTGAAGGTTGTCGTTTTGAGCTAGAACAAGATCCAGTGTTAGAAATCATGTCAGTGAGGGGTTAACATGACTCACGCGCAAGAAGGTCCCTAATCCTCTCTAGGTATATTTCCATGTATGATACTTTGACCAGGTATTCTAGGTGTGGGTCACTCTCTACGATGGATTGAAAGATTTGTTCGGTTATGCGGGGGATAATGCCCTTGAGTTCATCAGAATCTATATCCGCGCCCTACGAAGGGTGAACTGATGGATGGTGCAAGACTGCCACTAGCAACCTCACCATCATGGTAAATGTCTTTCCACTTCCTGTTTGACCGTACGCGAAGACAGTGCCATTGTATCCATCCAAGACATCTGAGGAACGAATAGGTTCATGTCATGAGAGCGTTTAAGGATGACCTCACCCTTGACAATTCTTGGATATGATTACTTGAATCAACTCGGATAATGGAGCAGTGAATCAACTTACTCCTTAACACCATAGTCGAAGACCTCGTGCTGCTTCGTTCCCATTGGGAAGACTCTATCAAACGTGAAGCCATCTTTCTCAGGGCCTGATGCTAGTTGGGCCGATTTCATCTGCACTGTCTGCATATTATCATCGAATGATACTACAATTTCACCGCCTTCGCGCAATTCGACTGCATTTGGTGGCCGGAAGCTTAACAATTCCTAATATGTCGATAGCAAAGAAAGGGGAGAAGTTGAAGAACGCACCGACAGACAACTTTGATATTGGTTGAACTTGCCATAGTAGAAATACAGCGGACGATTCAGAGGCACAAAAGGGTATGAGAGTAGGTATAATTGTGGCCTCTGCAAGCGAACGTGTTTACAGTTGTTGCCGCGCCGTGCATTGAAGCTACCGAATTACATGCTCATATGTTTTACAGTACTACTACTCAGAGTCCTCTGTCACTCCTCGTCACTATCAACCGACGCTGGGGCCGGCGCCGCTCGATGCGAAGAGGTCGTTTGTCGTCTCACTGTCTGCTCCTCCTTTTGGGCAGCGTCCGCAGCATCAATCCATTCAGAGTAGATGTCGATTGGCTCAGTTAGATCTGGATCAACGTGTGAGGTAATGAAAGTGTATGGCAGCAACCTAAACCACGCACGGTTTACTTTACTCTGATATCGCTGGTCGCAAACTCTACACACCAGTTGCGCAACACCCTCTTTCCTATCCAGTCTCACAGTGACCGACTTGTCATGATGGCAAAATAAGCATGTGAATGCAGTGTCTGCTCAATAAGTATGAGCAGTACAGGTCCTAAGCAAGCCAACGCACCTAAAGGTACCTTCTGCCTTGCTGGTGCAGGTTTTCTGGATGACTTCTTCCTTTTACCCATCTTTTTATGATGACTCGAGGAATTGCGAGTCGGCTGATGTAGCCTCCACAGGGAGATGCCACGTGCTGTAACGATCACATGATCAAGCGCGTCTGTTGGGGCTTGCCAGCCTTTCCTTGTGGCTTGTCCCTGTCTAATCTTATGGCGACTCGTCGGCCAGCGAAATCTACCCCGATCCCGCCAAATGCCCAGCTCCCAAAACGACGGCAAGCAAACGCGAAAACAACAGTTCCAGTTCGGCCGGCAGATGAGGCGCAACATCCATCCCAGCATGAGCAGAATAGTGGCACACAAGGATTGACTAAGTCCTCCAACACACAAGAAGACTTCGAAGCAAATATTCGAGTTGTGATTCGCTGCAGGCGTCGTTCAGAGCGTGAAGTTCAAGATATTTCGCCAATCATCGTATCATCTGCTGGCGCCAAGAGCAAAGATTTAATTATTGAGGTTGGAGCTCCAGTGTCCAGTCTAGGGATAGTGCAGTTACCGCCTACCCGGAAATACAATTTTGATGTCGTCTTTGGTCCCGAAGCGGATCAAGCCATGATATACCATGACGTTGTGCAACCGATGCTGGAGGAGGTTTTGCTTGGGTATAATTGCACACTTTTTGCTTATGGCCAGACAGGCACGGGTAAAACGTAAGCTTCAACCTTCTCTCCCTTTCGATGATGTTACATCCGAGATTCTAGTTACACCATGCAAGGCGACTTGACACCCACGCCGATGGGTAACCCTTCACCGAGTGCTGGCATGATACCCCGTGTAATATTCCGGCTATTTTACGAGCTTGAAAAGTCGGGTGTGGATTTTAGTGTGAAGATATCATTTGTGGAGCTATACAACGAGGAACTTCGCGACCTTCTTGCCAGTGAACTGCCGCCACCATCTGGCGCTACTCAACCTATGGGTGCCGGCGTTAAAGATAACATGAAGAATCAGGACGCTTCCCTGAAGATTTTCGACGATGCAAGTAAGAAGGGTGTGTTCATACAGGGTCTCGAAGAAATAGCCGTGAAAGATTCCCGAGATGCTCTGGCATTGTTGACGAAAGGCAGTCATCGGAGGCAAATCGCTGCGACCAGGTTCAATGATCATTCCAGTCGCTCGCATTCTGTATTTTCCATTACCGTCCACACGAAAGAAACATCATCCATCGGAGACGACCTCTTGAGAGTCGGCAAACTCAACCTCGTCGATCTAGCAGGCTCGGAAAATATTGGCAGGTCAGGCGCCGAGAACAAGCGAGCAAGGGAGGCCGGCATGATTAATCAAAGCCTTCTCACACTTGGTAGAGTTATCAATGCCCTTGTAGACAGGGCACAACATGTCCCTTACAGGTTAGTACGCACGTATATGCACGAAACGAGGCCTCACTAGAAACTATAACACATGCAGAGAATCTAAACTTACGCGGTTACTACAGGATTCTCTAGGGGGACACACCAAAACATGTATCGTTGCAACTATCTCACCAGCACGTTCCAATATGGAAGAGACTCTCTCAACTCTGGATTATGCACTCCGTGCCAAGTCCATCCGTAATAAACCCGAGCTGAATCAACGCATGTCTCGCAACGCATTGCTCAAAGAATATATTGCCGAGATAGAGCGACTCAAGGCCGATATCTTGGCTACCCGCGAAAAGAATGGCATCTACTTTTCCGAAGACAACTGGAAGCAGATCTGTGACGAGCAGGAGCTTCAGGCGACAGAACTCGCAGAGGCAAAGAAGCAAATCGAGATTGTTGGGAAAGAACTGGGAAGCGTGAGAGAGGAGTATGATCAGAGCATCGCAGC
Source organism: Amanita jacksonii TRTC168611 (assembly GCA_000497225.1). Taxonomy (NCBI): domain Eukaryota; kingdom Fungi; phylum Basidiomycota; class Agaricomycetes; order Agaricales; family Amanitaceae; genus Amanita; species Amanita jacksonii. The sequence continues at coordinate 90,175 of KI546415.1, forward strand.
GCTCAAGTGTCGAGAAAAGGAGATCCAGAAGACAAGGGCGACACTCGCGGAAAGGGAAGATCAGTTAGCAAGGTCGGAAACTGAGTTGAAAGACGTCCGAACCACCTTAGAGGAAGAGATAATAATTCGAAAAGCTCATCAGCGTACAGAGGCGGGACTGAATGATGTTGCATCGGGTTTAAAGAAGGTTGCCAAGGACAGTTTGCAAGACGTTTCTGACCTCTTCTCAAAAATCGGTACTGGCTTCTTCATCCCGTATCAAAGGCGCTAATTTTACGTGTACAGCCCGAAAGCAAACGGTTCTGTCAGAAAATTCGCAAGCCGTAGCCACTTATGGGAAGACCATCTCCACTTCCACAGACTCCCTCACCCAGAGGCTCAGCGCTTTCATCAGATCAGCCTCAGAGCATTCCAGGCGAATACACGAGGAAACAAAACAGTTTGAAGCCAAGCAACTTGAACTTTTAGCAGCTCGCTCCAAACAGACCGAAAAGCAACTGGGACGGTTGGCTGAAATGGTGTCAACAATTCAATCAAAGGATAACGTAGAATCCGACGCGCTACATGCTATACAGAGTTCACTACATGAAACTGTTACCTCGTTAAGGGCGGAATCTGTTGCGCGGAACGAGCAATGGAGCCAAAAGTTTCAACAACAACGCCAGGCGCTCGAAGTTGTCAATAAGAAGGAGTTCCTTACGCTCGAAGACTCGCTTAAAGCATTAAGTATGCTGATGGAAGCCATGTCAAAGGAAGCACTACACTTTGTTGAGGTGCAGGAATCCTTAATGCAGCGGGCGAAATCCCTTGCCGACAATACAAGCAGCGAGGAAATCCAACGGTTACGAAAACAGAATCAAGTTCTCAATCAGCTACTTAATAATGAAAAAACGAAGGCTCAGAAGGCTCAGAATGATCTACTGCAGCGAATTTCTGGTCTGCTTGGTGATTACACGAACGAGCGGGATCGAAGCCTTCGCCAGGCCATTTCTCCCGTGAGCGGTGACAATAATCGAGCTATCGATATACTCTCTACATTTGCTGCAAACCATGCGGAGATCATAGATGGTAGTCACGAAAAAGCAGTCGAGGTAAGCTCAAGCATGCGCGATAAAAGCAAAGAGTGTAAGAGCACAAGGGATATCGCTTTCAAGGTAATTGTCCTCTATACATTCAGTCAGCATCTTCAAGGTTCGCAGTCATTAGGTGAAGTACGCCAGGGAGTTAGCTCTAACTTCGAAGCAATCCACGCCACCACGGTCGAGGCAATGGAGCTATACTCCGGTAGTATACAACGCCATACTCAGAACGTGCAGTCCGCTTGTACAACGTGTCAGTACTATGGACTTCTGTTTATATTACAGCTGACCCCCCAGAACAATAGCATTCGAAGGACACGCACGCGCTAAGAGAGCTCGGCTTGATACAACATCGGCTCTAACAACAGAGATACAAATGGAGCATCATAATCTTCTCCAAGGATTGGATTCCATGTCGCGCCAGCACAAGGATGTATCGGATAAAATCTCCGCAGACGTATGCTCACTTCTGATGAGGGACCAGAATCGTTCTCATACACTTTCCTAGTCTACTTGCCTTACCGACCTAGCGCTGGCATATCGCAAGGAGGCACTGACCCAGCTAGGCATCACTCGGACTGCAACCGAAACCTTGGTCGAGCAAGGCGCTCGTGCTGACGTGCCTACGGGGTCCACACCCCGAAAGAGAGCATGGGAGCTCGTTGAACAATGGGAGTTAACAAAGGACCGGGACGAAATCTTAAAAACATGGAGAGAGGAGCTAACAGGTTCAGAAAGCGGAGCGACACCACGGAGTACTCCCTCGGAAGATAGCGCTAACGTAGACGAGGATACTGAAGTAACTGAACGACACGTAAAGTCGCCCACGCCAGATTTGATCATGTCGTCTGGGTCTCCGGCATCACTCATGTCCTCGCTTTCATCGACTTCTTCAGGGCCCATCATGCATTTGTTTCCAAGCAAGAAAGGGAGGTTGGCAGGAGCATTGCCAAGAAAACTGCCTGAATCCAAGAACGCATATACTACACACAACTCCAGAAGAAAGTAGATACGGTGATAGGCCCCCCTAGTTTGTATTATTAGTACTGCATCTTTGTTTATTAATTATTAGCGGCGCTTGTCGTAAGGATTGTTCCGTTCGGCGCTGTTAGATTATGTCAGCACATCGCAGCTCGAAGGCTTGTACCCTGACGCTTCCATGGCCGCTGGACTTAGAAGTAAGGCCGTTCTGTCTGTCGCTCTCATAATATTGATTTTCTTCTTCCACAGCGGTGATATTGTTGTCCTTTGTTCTCGCTGTAGGATTTCTCCTGATCATCCTGTCTTGTGCTTTGTGGCACAATTGGCTACCCCTCCTCGTTGGTGCGTCATGGTCACCAGCGCAAGGCAAATTGAATTTTTTACCGTTCATCCAGCTTTAACGTTTGTGCTTGCACCACTTCCGAACGCTGTCTTCCCACATTGTTGCGGTGCCGACGAATACGCGACCAGCTTCGAAGAGGGCTCAGGACCCATTGACCTTGGTCGTTTCATCACTGCGATGATAGTGGTCACTGGGTTCGCCTTTCCGATAGTCCTTGCACATTCAGAAATCATCAATCCCAAGGCTTGTGCTATGTCCATCATTGGGGGAGGGTACGTCGAACTTCCTCATCCAATCCCGAGTCTAACTCTTTTGCCAGCCTGGTATATGGTACAATCTTAGCATACTCAGCGGCGTTCAAGCAAGAGGATTCTGAGTTTGATTAATACTGTCTAAGTTATTAGAAGTGCCCGTCAATAATGTATCACCTGAATCTTCACTACCGTATACCCTAACTATCCCGCCCCTCGGCTCTGAAGGGAAGATTGACATTCAGATAACCAACGCCACCTCCCCACGTCTCATTATCCCTCAACACTCTTACCTCCGCTGAGACTTCGAAGTGGCCAAATGCTAAAAAACATATGGTTGTGTCTACTTCTCTAGATTCGCCTGGCTCCAGCCGCCCAACTGGTATATTCTGAATAATACCCTCGTATAAAACATGCTCGTCGGGTTCCATTTTGAGATTCATCACGAATATAGCTGAGTATGCTATGCCAGGGTTGATTAACCCATATTGACTCAAGGAGAAGGACGGACCAGAAATATTCTTGACCATGGTCCTCAAGCATACGAAATCATACGGCCTAGGCTGGAAGTCCTCGCCTAGTGATCCCGCATTGGGAGACCTCAGAGCTAATTCAACATGGACCGTTTCCATCTTGATTGCGTCTAACATTGCCAGCGTCATCCGTTGCTTTCTTAATGATAGCTCCCCAGAACGCGTCCCCCCCGACTGGCTCCATCAGAAGCGGATGACATTCGCACTAAAGTACTCACCTCTCGCCACCGCCCGCACACGTGCTTGAACAACTCTTCGCGATACCAGAACAATTCTCGTTGTATTCGTTCCTCAGAACTGGAAAGACTAGTTTTGGCAATGACAAATTGACGATCCGACAACGTGGGAATGGGCTGAGACGATAGTTCTGTCGGCAGCAAGAACTTCTTGAGCGGAATAAGAAGCCTGTACTAACGGTAAGCTGGAAACCCGCTATAGGAACTGTTGCCATACTTGATAGTGGACCCAGGCGGTATCGTTGCAGCCACCGTAGCTGGTTCGACACCTAGTTTTGGTTACTCGTGTGTTCGCACCTTGCAACTAGATATCCTACCTTCTTGCACCCTTGTAAGTGTGACATCGAACGGAGAACCGTATGTGTTTCTAATGTCAAGTGAAAAAAGGCACCAACCCGAGCCTTTGACATGCAAGGTGCCATCCATTGATGCACCAAGCTGGACTTTCGGGTAAGCTGCAAAGGGTACGATATCCATAGCATGGCATTCAAGCATTTGATAGACAGTAACCATCATGGAGTAGGAAAGTTGCCGGGTATGGAAAACATTTGTGTCTTCAACCTCTTCCCGGCGCGCGTAAGAGTAAGAGATGTGAACCGACGCCTTCGTGCTAATGGTAAAGTGTTAGCAGAGCAAACGTCGAACGTGAAAAAAGAAAAGACATACCAAGCGACCTTGCCATGACATTGGATAATCAGCGTATAACCCTGGCCGGGTAAAATCAGCATGGGTTCGTCGTTACTCCATGATAAAACTGGCTTGTGCAAGAGGCCATGTTCAGCCTCGTACGTGTCAAAAACGGAGAGCTCTCCCCCGGCCAATGCCTGTTGAGCTGGCCGGATGGTAGAATCGTCAAATGCGAGCCTGATGAAGTCGATCGGTAGATGAGATACGTTCTCGATCGTGATCCGTATGGATGACCTTAAACAACGGTGAATACACGAAGAAGCAAGGATAACAAGATGGCTGACTTCTCCCCGTCGTAGAGCATCACTGCTCCATGTGTAATAGATGTGCGACGGATCCTCAACAATGGCTGTTCGGGGATGACCCGACACTCGAGAAAACGCATAGTCGCCCCATTGGAGGTATGGCTGGATCCAGTAGTCCGCCTTTGCCCCGAAAAACAATTAAGGCCGGAGTATTTGTACCGACCAATCTCGCATGCCAGCATGCTTCTCCTCCGCGCCAATCTTTCTTCTTCCTGACTGGTAAGAAGAGGCAACACAAACTCTCGTACCGCTCCTCCCGCAGCCTGGACAAAGCAACCTCGAAAAACCAATGATCCAATAGCTAAGGGTTTTCCAGATATATTTACTTGATATTTGGAATTGCCAGGGATGATAACCTTCACGGGTTGCGAAGCAAATTCTACTCCGGTCGTACTGAAAGCCTATTGAGTGAGACTAGGACAGGAACCCAGAAATAGGACAAACCTGAGGGATAGTGACTGAATTTCTAGGTCAAAGACATATGGGTTATGAAGGACGATCGTCAATTCGAGGGCCTCGTTCTGGACTACAAGAACTTGGCTCTGGTAGTAGTGATTGAATAGACAAGCAGACAAAAGACCAAGATAGGCTAACTTGTTCAGCTGCTGCTTTCCGAGGATGATACAGGAAAGGATCCTTAGCACCCGTAAGTATGGGTGCGATGTCGGGGACTCTAGCCTGCAAAGCTGACATAGGTTTTTCAACAGGTATACGAATCAATGGTAGCCTTTTCCAATCTCATTAGAATTTCCAAGGCGAGACATTGCTACGCACGGTGTGATAATCAAGTTCAATACGGGTTGTCCTGACCAGTACTCGATACATCTTAGGTCACCTCTCCTTCGTGCTACTGACAGGGCTCTGGACGACGTTGAGTAGAGATGAAATTGATCTGCAGGTGTCAGAATAGGCCGAAGAGTCTTCAATGCGGATGCCGAAAATTGCGCTACCGCTGGGAAATCTAAACAAGGTGTGATCAACGGACGACCTAGAAGAGTCCAACACTAACCTACCTGGCAAAGCCTCCGCAACCGCGACAGCTTCTCTAACGACCCCTAGTTGTAATTCGGGCCAGCCATGAGGTTCGCTGCAACCCAGATCCAGTTCAGATTCATTAACCTTTTGTGTGCTTTCCTGAGCTCCCTCGTGCGTATACATCATTTTCACGGCTCCTAGCTCGACCCCCAGAACCTCGCAGATATATCTCAAGAGTCTTATGATGCTGTCATTTCCGTCGTTACTTTCGTTGAACCTGACACCAACCGCGCCTTCTGCAGCATTTGAGACCAGTGCGGCACTATATGCGTTGAGTTCGGCAGAGCCTGTCATGTTGTTTGGCTTCGATAACCCATCCTCTTCACGGCCACATACGATAAGATCCATGATGCAACCCAGCACTTCTCTGAGAATGTATATCTCTTTGCGTCTATAACCGAGACATGCGTATAGGCTTGCCATGAATTCAAGGATATTGATGCGTTCCCGAGGTGCAATGTGAAGCAACCAGGGACCATGAGCTTGGGCAACTATGGATGATACAGAAGAGCGCGATATTCCTGAAAGAAAACTCAGTCTCTCCAAGTTTGACCATTGTGTGCTCTCCTCGTGTGCAAGAGTCGGTGGCAGACAGGGCACAGGTCCAGCCTGGAGCATTGTCGTATAGGCCAAGGGGCCCCACCCTTTAGCCGACCAGATGGAAAAAAACAAAGACGCATGTCGTAGGGTGCATGAAGTGTATATAAGGGACAGGAGGGCATAATTTTGCTCTCCTTCCGTAATTGCCGATTTTTGGTAAAGGGCAGAGGCCTGAGATAACTTTTCTGATATGTCTAACCACGGTTCCCTTGAAGAAGACGTCGAATTATGCTAAAGTGGTCAATTAACCTTGATGTACAAGCAAGGCACAAGAGCAACGGACCAGGCCGTGACCCGCCGTCCACGCCTCCACAACGGTTATGGTCGCTAAACCTTCAAGAGCAGATGCATGCCATGCTAGGTCCTGGGTGTTTTTGAACACCTGCAACGCCTCTGAGTACCTGCATTGAACTAAAGCGACGCTAATGAATAAGACACAGTCTAACCAACCATACTGTCGCATCCTCAATTCTCCCTGCAAGAAGGAAAAAATCACCCAAGGCCTTGAACAGCCTGCCGTGTGATGAAGCAACGCCTATGGTACTCATCCTTTTCTTTGATGCCGGTGCAATTAACGATGACTGGCGAAGAGCGGACCCTGTAGAACCCCGCTTTCCCTGAGGTGCAGTGCTCAGTAAGATATGAGATCCCGGATGACTGGGGACCGCGGAATTTAGTGCCCCAACACGATTGGGCAAATCAGATTGAGCTGGAAGGAGAGGAAATAGCGACGCGTTCAAGTGTTCATTCCCCACAGGACTCTCCAGTGTATGGACCTGTCATAGGACATGAATACTTAAACAGTGTTCACAAGCAAATACTAGCACTGACCACTGCTGCGAATTCCCCCAGAACATTCGAGCATAGATCCGCCAATAGTGTGCCAATGTATAATTTCTTGTTCCCCATAGCATTAGGAATGACTACGAGGCCAGGAAAACTACCAGTAAGATTCAGGCCACCCCCATCGCTCTCGTCGTAGACGAAGCAATGTTTGACCAAAGGGAACACACCCCCAGGGGGGAACACGTCGATGAGGGATTCAGTGAATTGTGCATGTATGGATGCCAGGGATTCACTCTGCGAACACACAGCAAGCCCGATGATTGCAAGAGTAAAATGTGATGGCCGAAACAATGACAACGGAAGATGAGAAACGGGCGGAGGATGTGTTGGGAAGCTCAGTAGGACGTGACCTGCAGACAATGGGCTCGGCATGAAACGTGCTATAGCCTACTTAGCAGGAAGCGATGTTCATAATTTTGGTTACAACTCGCCTCGGTCATCCTTGGCACCTGAGGGCATGTCCCCAAGGCGAATCGTTTCGAAAGTTCTGATTTCAGCCGCCAGTTTTTCATAAGTTGTTCTCGGTATTGTACCAACGGGAACCAGAAGAATGCGAAAATGAGCCAGTGATGCAAATGCGAAATTGTCCATCTGGTGGTGGGAACTGTCGCTATTTCTTCAGAATGATCAGAGACAGATTTGACCACTATATGCGCACAACGCTTGCCCTCCTCACACTATAATCTAATAATGGTAAACCTCTACCCCTCACGCAGGTGCCTTCATCTCATCTGGACAACCTAGGGAGCTAGCGATAAAGTCCTTGGTGGTAGCATGCTGCTAGCAGCCTCCGTAATTTTCGCTTATTATACATTCTGGGCGATTCTCCTGGTATAACCATTCATAATCTTCCCCATTGGTTGCTCTAATCCTAGACTCCAGCCATTCTTCGACGCATCCAGCGACATACACACGTATTTTCCACCCAGGGAATGGGCCGTAAGGATACCTGCCTTCCTCCTTGTCGCCGGACTGTCCGCCATAGGCGTCTTTGTGGGATTGACTATTGTTAAGGAGAACAGAAAGCATGCTCAGAAAGCTCGGTCGCGTACTGCTTGAAGTTTGCGATAAACGGAGCCAAAAGGAGAGTGGGGAACTGTCCACTTCATAAAGTAATAGCATGTGTCTAATAAATCAAGTTTGTACACGAACGTCCCCTCGAGACCGGTCAGCTGTCCGCTTTTCAGGAACCCCTTTTCCAATATCCCTTCTGGACTCCAACACTCGCAGCTTCTCTGCGGCAACTATATCTTTCGATGCTTGGTCCACTAATAAGTCGAATGGCTGGGATGAAGGTACCTGAGACAGCGTAGAAATGGCCCGAGATATCTATAGATAGCGTGCAGCAGCTACTAGGAGTAAGATCGGTCACACTGACCTTTCTGTTTGCGGCGTCTATGCCGGTTACGCCCTGTAATCGTTCCAGCGCAGAGAAGTGCACTGCGCTTTGCAAGTCGAGTGGTGTACGGAGTGAATGCAAGAACATGAAAAGGTCTGCTACGGAAGATGAGATGAGCAACGCCAAAGTCTGGGCGCTGATGTGTCAGTAGAAAGTCAGGTGCCATGACGAGGATATTGGCATACTGCATTAGAGCTACTTTGCCTTTCCGCGTTGAAAGCAAGTGCCTCGAATGGTGGCCAGAGTTCGTTCCAAACGCGGTTGATAGCTAGTCCCCCTTCAGAAGAACCTGCAGCCACCCTCTCTGCAATCAATATCCAAAGCTTCATGGATATATACGCGTGATTGATGTTGGCCGTTTCAGGGTTCCAATTTATAGGTTCAACATGGATATATGTGCTCAAAGCTTGGAACTGGATATCAGAAAACATATCGAGAAACGGAAGGAGGGTGGCCGCTCGCTTCTTGTCAGGGTATTGAAGCGCCGCCAATATCATCACATTCCAAGCCCTAATTCTATATGATGTAGGGAGGTGCTTCTAGGTATCCCAGGTTAAGACTATTGTCAGGATAAAAAACATTAATTCACGGACCTCTGATGCAAGTTCGGTTAATTTTTCCGTCATCCGTGTATCATCGTCAATGGCACGCCAGATAATTCTTGCAGCAGAGAGGGACGAATCAAACGCATCTTCGAGCTTGGTCTCTGGCCAGTCATAAGTAAGCAGGAAATGAACGGCATTGTCAACTAGGCCGAGGAATAGGTTGTGATAGGTAACAACCAAAGGTAACCATTCTGAGTTATCTTCGTGCATGACCACCTAGAGTTCCCTTCTTCAGTTCCCATAAAGACGATGAAAAAAGCCAGGCTAGCCTGAATCAATGTGGTTAAAGTAGAGGGTTGCACTCTTGCTTTTGACTTGAGGCCGTCTGCAAGTATTTCAAATATGACAGGCGCAAGACTGTTCGTGAAGGTGAGTGAGTCGTTTCTACGCTGCAAACTTTGTGTGGCACATAAAAGCCGATAGATACTGGTGAACGTCACAGACGTCCGTGTAAGAACGATGCGAATTTCATTCTCAAGATAGGGTAAAATATCCTAGTCGTAGATCATGTCGACACCCTAAACACACAAGCACGTAACTCACGCGGATGCGTCCTTTGTCATTCTCACAGAGAATCGCGGGTATTACGAAGAGGGGTGAGAGATCCAGATTTTCATCGCTTGATCCTCGCCTGGCTAGGTTGATGAGCTGTTGACCAGTAACTAATCATGGTGTCCGTCAAATGTGACCCGATGGCGAAAAAGGAGCCTACATAACATGCGCTCTGAATTGTAGTCTTCATGGTGGACGACCGCGATATATGTAGCGAGATTTTGCAACGCCATTTGAAACGCATCGTGATCAAAGTCAATCACTCTCGCCATTGCGTCATGAAGAAGCGCAATCCTTAGTTCACTGGGGGTCGTCTGAATACCTCTGATGAGGCCGGATTCGAAAATACCTCCCAGAACCAAGAAAAGGTCGTGTGGTAAAGGTCGCTGCTGAATCTCAATAATAGTCCTTGACTTGAAAAGCGATATGTGCATACCTTAAGCAGGTTGGCAAAGAGGCCGTTCGAGCCATAGCTTAGTAAAATATCAGTAACAAATTCCTGCTGAGGTACAGATCGCTTACGTGAATAGGATCTCTCCCAAAAAAGACTTGACTTGAGCGATTAGGGGATCTGAGGCATGACTCTCTGTGGCTATGAATGTGCTTAATTCTTCGATTGCCTTGCTGTTTGAGCGTTCTTGGAGTGTAACTTGCAAAGGGTGTCGGATACTTACTATATAAGGGCGCCCATGAAGCTACTACATTGCTTGGTGAATATCTGAATGAATGAAAGCGCTATTTGACGTAGTTCATAGGTTATGTCTTGTGCGATGAGTCCCAGTGCTCGTGATGCAGCCTGTCGTAAGCGGTGTTGGAGATGGCGGAGAGGTGGGCTTTCAAAATTGTGCTTGTATACTATGATGCATAGCGATTCCAGAACTCTCTTCAAAGTCAAGGCGGGGAGTGACGAGAGGTTCTTCAACGTGCAAAACATCTCCAAAACTAAGTCAACGAATAGCGATCCTACAAGAAGTTTTGAAGGCTTGTTATCTCCGTGAATGGCAGTCATCATTGAAGGAGTAAGTTCCAAGGGGGAGGGAGAATCAAGAACAGCCGCGAGCTCGTCAATGCATGGTACGGCCTCGTCTGGGATCGCGTCAGCCCCCCCAAACTCGACGCGGGAGATCTGCCCATCAAGGTGCGGTTTGGCAGTCACGTTTACAAAACCCAAGAGATCCGCTAGGTGCTTCTTGATTTTCAATGAGGTAGACGTAGGAACAACTGCGCCATTTGCAAGCATCTGTAAGCTAACAAGTAGAAGAGTGACCTTCTAATCGTTGGTCACTGTTCCAGTACAATTGATCCGTAAGAACCTACCTGCAACGTTATCATGTCCCGGTCACCTTCATCAAGAGTGGCACGATGGTACTCGCATTCAGACAATGTATCCATAATTGCACGCCAAGATAATACTGCGTTGTTTCAGTAATGACAACGGGGGCATTATTTTACACACCCTTCCAATGAGGAAAATACAACAACACTTGATATAGGAACGACACGAGTCGGACGCGCTCCGCTATCGGTGCCGTTGTGAGGTGCTCTATCCAGCATGATTGCATTGCTTGTACGTGAGTAGGACGCAAGGTCGAGGCGGCCGTTTTTACAGCTAGCCTGACTGCTTCCTATTGATATGTTTTAGGTGTATTGGGGTCACGAAGCATGGTGGTACTAGCCTGGTCGTCTGTCCACAAAGTTTTCAAAAAGAAGTGGAGCACAGTAGTTATACTAGATCGCCAGTGATGCCCTTGGACTTCAAACGCAGGACTGGTGATATCTTGTATGATACGAAACAAGCGCATGGCGGCGTACAGCCTACTCCAAATTCATGTATCAAAAAGGCGGAGATAAATCTGACGTACCTTCCCTCCCAAGAAACAGTCGCTAAGCTCTCAAAGCATATATCATGGAATGGTTGGGAATCGACTACAATAATGCGTGCCAGCAAGCTTACTCGGACTTCGTACAGATCAGCTCTCTGTATATCGTAAAATTGCCATGCGCTTGTGAAGAGTCAGGATGCGACAGGGGCAGAAATACCCAAATCACCTTTTAGCAAGTAACTTCCCATTTCTAAGAACGAAGTTGTCGACTTCGTAGGCTTCCATAAACGGAGACTCTGTTAAAAAGGCCTTAAAGAATTTTGCTATGAAACATGACACCTCCTCGCTTCTGGTGTCGATGTATAGTTCAAGGGCGCTCATCATTCCAGCATCAATGGAAACCGGATCTGCAGGTGGTGCCTGGCTATTGCTGAGCTTTCTCCTGAATTGGAGTCAATAAAGTGCTACGTTTATTTTCACACACTTGTCGTACCGTAATGACAAGCGTTGGATTTCATCGTCCAAAATCATGCCCATCTCAGTCACTGTTTTCCTGTCACATCCAAATACGAGGAGGTAGCAGGCAAGCGATTGACGTATTAGCTGAAGGCTGAACAAGGTGAGCACATACACCCCTTGATTCTAGGCAGAGACTCGTACACATCGTCGACGCCTTGAGAGCCCTGTATTGAGGAGACAATGGTGGATGAGAAGTTGACATGTAACCGAGAGAGGGCGAAAGGGATGTCTTGGCGGGCTACCGGGTTGAGCCATACATTCTTGAATGCAGCATTTACGATCGAAACTACATTTTGTATGTTCCCCTCTTCGGATGCAAGATCGACCAGACGAAGGAAATGGGGGGCCGGTATCTGTACCCCACCTGAAGCCATGAGGTTGAGCCAGTCGAGAGACCGCGTCAAATCTTCTCCACGTCGGCTGGCGGTAGCAAGTATAGGCTGCCACGGATCTATTGTCATTGACTCAGTGTCATCCGCCGCCATCATCATCGAGTCAGAGGATATACTAAAACGCATAGAGCTATTACGCTGAAGATCAAACAGCTTATGCAAGGCTGCCATAGGCTCCGGAGATGGTCAACAAACTGAACTTCGCTAATATCAGAAAGGTAAAATACCTCTTGTGATTCCGTCGACGATGAGGATTCCATCCAACGAGATATTAACTTATCGAACGAACTATATACGACTGATGCCTTCCATAATCTGGCAATGCACCGAAGAATATTTTCATTTATGCTTGATTCCTAATAAGGATGAGGTAGCTTGAAGAATTAATAAAGGTGCAGAACTTTACATGTTTTCCTGGAGGCATCGTCAAAGTGCCTTGAGAGCTGACCGCTTTCATGTTCACGAAGTCAGCACAGGCGTCGTATACAAGTTCGGTATACAGGACTGGGTCTTGGTCGTGCAGACGCAGCAGCCATTCCGCAGCGTAACGTGAAAGGAGAATTCGGCGAAGGGCTATATAATCGCCTCCATTTACCGAGGAGCCAACGCCCATACGACTTCCGGTTCCTTCGGGCCATGCGGTGGAATGGCCACTGAAAGGACCGTCCAGTATAGGCCTCTTCGCGACGAATTCCCGAAGAATTATTTCTACTGCGTTATCCTTCGCTAACGTTGTTATGTACTCGATTACGTGAACAATGACCGTACCTCCATCAGGATCCAGGCGATGACGCTTCTAGCTAGCCTTCTCAAAGCATACTCCGTTGACATGCCGTTGGGTGAAAGCTTTCGAATAAGCAACAAAAATCCAAATTCGTTGACAGAAAAGTTCTCGTCGGAAAGGCAGGCTTCTACTGAGGAAACAAGAATTTCCACTTCCACAGAAGAGTCGAAGATGGATGGAAGGGTGAAGGAATATAATTGTTGGTTGGGAATTGCAAGCTTATTTGAGGAGTTGTGGACCTTTAGAAAGCCAAGAAGCGACAAGTACTGAAGAAAACGACCAGAGGCGTTTTCAGATGCTATACTAAAGACATGTTCAAGGGCACCCTGGACACGGTGGAAGGAAGCGACATTGTGGAATGAATCTTCGCAGGAGATGTCGGGCTCTGTGTGTGACACGTTCAAAAATCCTTGACAGTCCTGATCAAAAGACCCCCTTATAGCCGCGGAAATGAAGACCAAGCATGACCAGTCGAACATTAAGTTATGAGCATGAGATTGGAGACGATTTTCGAACAGATAATCTTCCATTGCCTGGGAGGACTTCAGCTTGTTAGATTCTAGCAAGGCATGATAGCATTGGGCTGCATAATGTAGTTCGAACTCAACCAGTTGGGAAACCTGGGCAATGGTTTGCCCTTTTTGTGCAATGACTATTGTGCCAAGGGCAATACCATTGTTTAACAGCTGCACTTGAATCCCTATGAGCCCAAAGTAGATTGATACCTCTTCATAGCTGAGGTGTTGTGCACCGTCTCTCCGTACCAAGAGGGCTTCCTTATAATAGTCAAGGCAAGTGCTGCGTAGGTCTTCCCAACTGACGGTTAAGTCGCCCAAATCAACTATGCGGGTTTTGCAAAGGGGCAGCTCTGAGACGGCGGAAGTAAAGCAGGCTTGGTGGAAAAAAGTGGAGCAGGATGTACAGCCGACCCCTTGCAAGAAACCACCCCACATAGGCTTTTTGCATCCAGAGCAAGGACATAGCGTGAAAAGGTTGAGGGGACAAAAATCGTGACCGTTCACTCGAGTCCGAGAGGCCTGGTCACCCAGAGGAGCATCGCAGAACCGGTACAGCACCACTTTCTGGATTTCGTTACTTGTGGCAGTCGAACATTGAACCAGATGACAGCCTTGCGGATAATCGTAGCAATCAAAATGAACCGGGCACATGCAAAGATGGCACATTAAGCCAAAGCCAATTATTTGGCGAGCGCAAGCATGACAACGTGCTCGGGCCGAACCTGCCTTGGACATCTGGAAGAACTGCCACGGCACAAACAGATGAGACTGCGAGTGAGCGGCGGAGCTGTCGCGTCTGAGATCGACGTCTGCTAGCAGTTCGTTAACAGTTATATGGCCAACAGTTCTAGGCCAGAGGATCGTCAATATGGTGCAGGCAGACAATCTAGCTCGCGGAGTACTGTAGGCAATGACTTGAAGAAAATCAAGGCAAGCGTCAAATTTATGCTCAGAAATGGAGAGTAATACACGCCGGAGGCGTTCGTGGGCCTCCGGGCGGAGGCCATTCCTAGTAATCTCGACATTTTCCAGAATGGCCGAAAGAAGTGGTGGGAATATGGAGGACAGATGGTAAATTGATTTCGGTTGCATTGGTGCATACACTGAAGCGATGACCAAACCAGGAGCCGAGTGCCGCATAGACTCCTTTGACTCCCATTCGTCCTCAGTAGCTTGTTCCGCTCCATGGATTTGTATCGTAACGGGAGCATTATCCTCGTCCTCAACTGTTCTTGGAGCCAGATCTATTAAATTTTTAAGCACGACAGAGTATGTAGGCACTCGCGTTACGGACCGTCTAGTGACGTTCGGATACTCTTAGTTTGAAGCATACGCAAATCTTCTATGACTCGCCAAACGATGCATTCCTCGAAAAACTTTAATAATCTTCCATGCATTTCTTTCGGAAATGTCGAGAACGCAGGAATCATCACTTGAGCGATATATGATACAAGCTGTGGATCACGTCGACGGGCATCCACAAGAAACTGTGCAATGTCTAAACATGCTGCATGCAAGGCATTGGTAGGTCGAAGAGGACGAGCCGCTGACGTGTAGCGGCATTCTTCTTGGACAAGAGATGCAAGGACAGAAACGCATTGCAAGAAAAGCTCTGACATATGATCGTGCAAATCGCGAGCTGGAGAGGGTGAATGTGGCCGACCTTCTTGAAAACCCGAGCGTGATCTACGAAAAGGATACGCCACCTTGGAATTCTCTGCACCTGGCCTGCCTTGGATAGTACTGGAAATTCTTAAGTTGCATTCCGGACCGATGGACATCACGTACATACTCATTGTCGAAGATTTCCCACTTCTGCTCAAAGGAGACGCGGAAAATGGAGCGTAGCTGACTGACTAGTTCATATGTGTAGTCTGTTGAATACGCGAGTCGTGGATCGTCCTCTGTGTCGTCCTCAATAGATGTACTTTGCGAACGAGCCCTTGCGACGGAGCTGCCTGTTCTTTTCATAACATCTTTGACAGTATCAATTACGACGCCTAGATTTGAGCCTCGAACTGTGCTTTCCGAGTTGCTATACGAGTCATATACAGTAGGAGGCATAGGTCGTACTTGCAGCTGAGCCAAGACATGCTCTAACAATTTCCTCGTCTCATCCCGTCTCTTCTTGTCCTTGGAGGCTGAACGGCCAATGTCCGTTGAGGGACGTTCCTCAGTTGGTGATATAAGTATATGGGGAGGAAACGATTTCAAGGCTGACGCTGGCTGCAGGGCAGAGCCGTCTCCGCCGTCGGAGTCGTTGGTCTCAATTCGAAGTGATGGCCTAGATGAAGTAGCCATATGTCACGACGTAGGCGACCTGTGACGCAATGCTACTGCCTCGACTCTCAGGATGTCTAGCAAAAAGCGTTTGAAGCAGACCACTCTATTCGATCTCAACGGAACCACATCTAGGCCAGCTTCTGCAAACCCGTTCCGTACTTCTCCCTCTCAACTCAAACGCAAGAGATCCAAAGTATCAGAACCCCCGGATGACGTTACGTCAGACTCAGAGGGCGTAGGGGATATCAAACTTGAACCGAAATCCCCTAGCAAGACGAGGAGTATGACCAGGAGGCAAAAATTCAAGCACGTCGTGGAGACTAGCTCCGAGGATGGCGCAGTGTCGAAGTCCAGTGGAACTAACAGTGATTCCGACACGAAGCCCGCCGTCTCTACCCGGAATAGCCAGAGCAGGCAAACGCGTTCGAAGTTCTCTGACTCAGATTCCGACTCATCTACTATAAGGGCGCCAGTCATCAGAATCAGACGACGCATCCAAGAGCCATCTGATGAGGACGAAGGCCTGGACGATGAAGTTGACAAGGATTGTAGGTAATTTAGGTTACAATAAGCGTTTGACCTTATGTGTCGTAGCAATATTGCCTACGCGATTTCGTGCACGAGGAAAGATGACAGCTTATCAGAAAAATCTTGAAAAATTGAAAAGTAAGGCGCCTATCCCCAAATCTCGTGCCTGATTGACTACCCTCGGCAATAGGAAGAAAGCTAGGAAAGGCAATTGAACCCACGGCTCATTCTGGGTCTTCTGATGAAAAAGACGGGGATGAAAGTGACAACCCTAAGCCGTTCAAGGGTGCAAAGCCCCATAATGACCATGATAGTCTCTTCAGTGGTTCAAGCGACGAAAGCGATGCCTCCTCGAACTTCATAGTAGAGGATGACGGCGGCATGCAACATACTCTGCCGGTGCAGTTTAGCATGGAAACGCACCAGGACCTTTCACATCAATTTAAGAAGGTTTTTCAGTTCTTTGTTCACATTGCTGTCCGTGCTCCGAAAGAACGCCACCAGTTCATGTTCAACCAGATGAGAGGTTCCGTGCTATGCTCGGATCTTCCTCCAGCATTTAAACTAATGTTGGTTTAGATGAAGAGTATTTTTCGATACCCCTCCAAATGATTCGCCGCAAGCTAGCGGGTCTTCGAGACTCTCTGGTTGCATCATCTATCTGGAGGCCAGAGTTCAGGAAATCGCTTGAAAGATATCCTGAATTTGAGCTGACAGAACTTGACTATGCTGTACCAGGATGTGATGCCTGCCATCTCGGCGGTAGAAGGTCTACCTTAATTGGGCGACTAACTGGGGTTCCCTATGACGCCCTCGGCTTTGAAGTGATCGTATGTACTTCTGTTTGGCAGAATTCTTTTGGTACTCGATAACAAGCACCTACAGGATCAAGAATCAGATAGTGAGGATGAAGGCAACTCTGAGAAACGAGAATTCAGCCTAGGTCGTTTCTGTGCCAAGCGTACGCGTGTGTACCACGAACTATCACACTGGGAGGTAACCACTAAAATAACATCTGTGGCTTACTGACCCATTCTCCGTCAGCATACGCTCTTCAAATGCGTACGGGAAGAAGTTGACGACCTCCACGCTGCTAAACAAAGCAAAGGTTTTATTCGCGTCACATATTCTGGCAAGAAGCGACCCCCAAAAGACCTTGGAGATGCAGACGGAATTTGTGAATGGCTTGATGAAAGGAAAATCATCGATATAGAATGGCAACGTATCAAAGGCGTCATGGAAAGTGCCCGGCACTTGGAAATGTTCAGCAAGGACGATGTAGATTAGCTTGGCTACTGTACTAGGACTGTTATTTCGTTCCGAGCCAGATTCTCACGCTCAGCTGCATGGCGTACTACACCAATCCTCCAACATCCGCGACATATCCATATAGCGCGTATCATCCTACAGCGCTTACAGCATATGGTCACCCCCAAACGCCAGGTGCATATCCTTACCAGGCAGCTGGTTATCAAACTGGCGTGACTGGGTATGGATGGACATATCCATATAGCTATGTACCACAATCGGCATTGCACCCCCAGAGGCTTCAGTCGCAGTCGCAGTTAACTACGACTACTCGGACCTCCACGCCAGCAGCGCAATCGATGCCACAGAGGTCCTCGACGTTCACCCCTTACACGCCAAGTTATCTACGTGAGGGTGTTCCCACAGCTACAACTGGCGGTTCGACCGGTCGAGGGTCTAGGCGGCAGTCCAATTTGAGGGGTTTGTTCACAAAGGAACGTGAGTCAAAGTTCTTGCTGTCGCAGTCAACCTGTTGAGATTTCTCCTGCAGTAAGGAACCTTATGTATGGCTTTGGTGATGACAGAAATCCTGCAAATGATACAGTCAACGTTATGGAGGAGATTTTAATTGAGTATATCACAGACGTCGTACGCGTTGAATATCCATTGTTTGAATGCACGATGATGACAAGTTTTAGTGCACACAAGCTGGAGCATCTACGAGGAAAACGAGGTTGGCTATCGAAGACCTACGAAAGGTTCTTTCTCGTCCTGCAGATGCTAAAAAGTTGGCAAGAATGGAAGAGTTGCTTTTCATGCAGGAGGATATCAAACGTGCCCGTGCTCAGTTTGAAGACTCAGAACTTAATAATCCTCGAGAGTTAATTTAGGCATTTTTACTACAATCATTAGATCCTCATATACTGTGTTGTACCATTTTACATTACTGGATGCTGAATCGAATATGCCAACGTATGCCCATTCACGCTGATGATTTTTGGAGGGTACCATTCGGTGAAAAGCACGTCGTTGCCGATCATACTACGTTACTGCTCGTCCATTGCTTCATTTTGTTCAGCATCTGATTTTGACTCTTCTTCAGTTGCGTTACCATTCTTCTTCGCATTCCGACCTTGAACGCCTGGTCAGATAGCAATGAGTCCTTGAATCGGCCCGGAAGTAGTGGACACATACCTCCACTCTGAGCCAGAGGCTTGGCATACTGTCGTAACCATTCCTCAGATTCCCAAACTGATACGGCAAGTTAGCGGAGGTACCTCAGACCTTCTAATTGGTACATACCAGCTCTGTTGCCTAATGGCTGGATAGGCCCCTTCATCGGCCTTGCGAGGTTAACCTTGATAACTTTACCCCGTAATTCATTGAGGTCCATGTTATCAATCGCGTCTTGAGCGTCTGCCGATGAGGTGTACGTTATGAAAGCGAAACCACGGTGCTTGTTGACCTCTACAGATGACTGTAGGGTGAACCAGAGAGAAAAAGAAGAAGGAGTAAGTACCATCTGGCCGGTTCGGATTTGTAGCAGCAGATGGGAGCTGTACCTCAATAATATCCCCTGGTCCGGCGCACGGTCATTTCATAAATAATGTGGCTGGGCCCAACATACCAAAAGGCGAAAATTGCTCATATAATGCTGCTTCGTCAACCTCATCAGGAACCCCACCGACAAAAACGGTCTTCTTGCTTTTGGTACCCTCTTCCATGAGCAATCGGATTAACCAGATGAGGTGAGTGGATACCCACAGATGGCAGACGCACTGCCTAATCAGGTAAGTCCTTCAGGCGGGAACTATATGACACTTTCTCCCAAAAGGTAGTCATTTCCTTCGCTCACTCAGCCCCGGCAAGATAAAATCGTTGGGAAGAATGCACACTTCGCAACCCTTTTCTCCTGTCGTTCTCCACCATGGCAAGTTTCTGGGACGTAGACTCCCTGCCTTCATCCACTACTTCATCGTCTGTCGACGAAGATGAAGTCAACTTCCGTCATAGTATGAAACCACATTGGCCTTCGTACGATAGCCTTCTACGGTCTCGCGGGTTCCGGTTGGATACCATTAGAGACGTTAAGGAGTACTACCGTAAACGTGGATCAGAGTACCCACCACCTGATCCGTTTCCATTGTTCCTCAATCTCTGCCGAGACGCTAACAATGACGATGCACTCTGCCCTGACTATGGCTTGGTAAGGTTCTTCGACGAATTAATTTCTTATTGATTGCGTTACGAAGAAATGACCGCCAGCCCGAGCACCTGTTCCGGGGCACTCGTGTACATGATGGTCGAAAAGTGGTCCTTAAAGCCATGCATTCGGGCAGCCGTGAGTACGGTATACTCTACCTACTGTCGTCCGCCCCGTTTCGAGATGACCCTAGGAATCATACGATACGTTAGTTATACTCACCCCTTCGTCCAGCTGAAGCTAATTACTGGACGAATGTAGCTGTCCTCGATTTCGTTGAGGTCCCAAATGATAACATCGCCCTTGTTGTTATGGAAGAATGGTCCTCGCACTTCGTGCCTGATACGTGTTGCCTTAAGATGTTTCTCGCAGCAATGAGACAGTGCATCGAGGTATGTATGGATGCTCTCCACCGTCCATCAAGCAATGACTATAATTACACCATAGCACATAGCGTTCGTGCATGAGAATCGCATCGCTCACCTAGATATTTCGATGCATAATATAGTCACAGACTACGAAGGTCGCTATGCATATATTGACTATGAGTGTAGCCGCCGTTTCGATGATGTGGAGAACCCGTCCGTATCCAGCTATAGAGGAACTGAAGTTCCCCCCGAGTCCGAGGGAGGTCAGCCTGCTAGTCCCTATGGGATTGATATTTGGGCGCTAGGTGTAACTATATTGCGTGCCTGCAAGGTATGTTCCTTCTAACACTAATAGATTCTGAACCGAATCTATGTCGGACCTTAGGTTGCTGAATATGGCGCATATATACCGGAATTGCTGCGACTAGTCGGTCCAATGGTACATAAGGCTCCTGAAAAACGACCCACTGCTGCTGTTATTTTGAGCTCCTTTGATGATATGATGGCGTCAATACCCAAATATCGATTGCAAACGCTCTTTACATGTTCACATTGATAAACCTGATAATGGACATCGTCCAGCAATGAAACAAACTAGTTAAAATCCCTAATGACTAAGTCATTCCCCTTCTTCTGCACTAGGCTCCGCCAACCGTTGACGCTTTCTTTGCAAGTAACGTTCTCGGGCACTTTGCACGGCAGTGTCGTCGTTCCGTCGTATTACAACTCGCTGCATCGCCTCTTGTTGGGCCTTTTCCTTCTCTTGCGCCATCCTTGCTTGTTCTTCCTCCATCTGTTTCTGTATCTCTCGAACACGCCTATCATTGATTTCGCGACGAGTCGCAGCAGTCCCAACTGCCGTATGACTCTGAATAGGTTTATCATCTGCGCTACCGCTCCCTTTTGAAGGCGCATTCAAACCTAGCCGCCTTGTATTTGGCAGAGATAAATTCAGGCCGGCTGAAAGAAGTTCGCGCTTATCGACAATTTGATTGTCGTCATTGAGCTCGACATCTTTTCCCTGCTCTTTAGCAATCTTTGCGAGCTCGAAGTCAGACATGGGGGCATAATCGGCTGGCTTTGTGATAGTTAGATTTGGCGGTCCAGCTTGAGGACCAATTATCCGTTTATGTGTCGCGGCGACAGTAGCATCGTGCTTCTCCTCGCTTTCTTCTAATAGTTTACGATAAAAGTGGGCAAGGCCGGTCGACTGTGTCCCCTGTTTCTTCTGTAGTTCTGGGAACAGAGTGTCAACACCACAAGCGGGGAGAAATGTTTATCAACATACCTTCCCTTCTCTTTTCCTCCTCCTCGAATCTTTTCACTTCTTCCATTTGCTCTTTATATGCTTGAGTGACAAAAGCTTCCTTGTCTTTGTACATGTCACCCTCAGCCTCCCTCTCCCTTTGCATCATTTTTTCTTCGGCACGGAGGTGATCTAGTCTGCGCGTCGCAGCAGCACTTAGAAGGCTTTGTATATACTTAGGCTATGGGATGTCGTAAGGAACTTGGAGGAATTGCAGTATGTGTTACACGCACTTTTCTTTCCTTGGTTTCTTGTTCCTTTGCTTCTTTTTGCCGTAGCTTAGCGTCCTGCATCCGATCCCAGACCTCATCATACTCATACACCGAAGGATCAACCTTTTTCTCGGCCTCCATGCGTTTCTTCATGGAGTTGGTAAGCTGAACATTCTGAGCCAATAATTTCTTGTTAGCTACGATACTAGAATCGGCATTGGTTAAAGTCGGGGCTGCGTCTATAGTATCTTCTTCATCCCCAAAGGCAGCAGGACGTTTGAGAGAAGGTGGCTGCTCAGGTACCTTCTGTTTAGCATTGAGTGAGAATGAGAGTTTCATGGATGCCCATCATTAGAGCATTTCATCGGACTTTCAATTTTTCTGGCTTCAAGTTATGGCTCAGGTCGGTACAGATAGAAGGAGAATCACCGGTCCTGAAGAAAGCAACCCTCCAGCCTTCTCAGAGAAATCAGAATTTTGGACTTTGGGTGACCCCAGGCAGGGGCGAGCTGCTTTAGACCTGCGACCAATCTGTATGTCCCTTTCAATGCACCTCATACAGGTACTCCTCACCAAGGGTAGTTCTTCAACTAGGACTTATCAATCAAGCGAATGGATCTGCTTATATCGAAACTGAACGAACTAAAATCGCTTGCGCCGTGTTAGTCGTATATTTATTACAAATACCTTAACTAACTCGCGCAGGTATGGTCCTCGGCAGTCAAAAAACGTCCCTTTTCATGACAGAGGCAAATTAAATGTGGAGGTTAAATTCGCTCCGTTCTCTTGCCTGCAGAGGCGAGCGCCTCTCCGCGTACGTCATCCGCACATCTGGTGAAAATCTCATTTGATAAGTCACAGCATACAGGATGCTGAAGACCATTCTCTAGCACTCGCGATATTCCAATCCCTTTCCCCAGCCATACGGCTCGAGTTGTTTCCAAAATCTACGATTGATGTGTTCATTAATATTATTGAAGCCGACGGTATAGATGCTTGCATAGCAGCGGGTACCACAGCTGCTAGTACAGCGTTAGCGGATGCAGGAATCGAAATGACTGGTCTTGTGGCATCGTGTTCAGGGGTAGCGTCCTTTTCTCCTAGCAGAAGAAAGTCAAAATTCTGATAATTGTCTCAGGCTACGGTGGGCAAAGAAATTTGGCTTGATTTGACAGAGGAGGAGGCGCGGTTCGCGACAGGCACAGTCGTGCTGTCATGTTTGCCAGCTCTGGGGACCGTGACGAGTGTCTGGCAGAATGGCCAAATGGCCGCAGAAGAGTGTTTTCAGGTATTTCGCCCTTCTCCCTTGTTCTTGGTTATCCATATAACGAATTTCAGTGTATGGAACAATGCCAATCACGATGCATAGATATACACCAAATTGTTGCTCATGCGTTGCGAGAAAGCGCGTAAATATCAGATTCAAGTTATCATAGTTCAACGTTCAGCGCTTCGGCCGTGATAAGCAGTTGACAAATTTGCCACGCTCAAACATGTCAGACGTCTCTCATCGCCCAAAGGCACTAACCCTTGCGCAAGAGCGAAGATTAGTAGATTATCTAGACGAACGGTTTCTAGAATTAACAAGAGGC
This sequence comes from Amanita jacksonii TRTC168611, assembly GCA_000497225.1. Taxonomy (NCBI): domain Eukaryota; kingdom Fungi; phylum Basidiomycota; class Agaricomycetes; order Agaricales; family Amanitaceae; genus Amanita; species Amanita jacksonii. The sequence continues at coordinate 113,403 of KI546415.1, forward strand.
TTCAAAAAGCGGTTGGTAGATTAATTCGGCGCCTTGAGCCCTGCTAGTTTGACTCTTCTGCGCTAATCTTTTTGCAATCGCTCGTCCTTTAGTTCAGAACCGACGTCCCCACTCCAAACGCTGCCCGATTATCTAACTGCAGCGAGCAAGATCTTAGCTCTTATTCTTCAAATCCCTCCAATTGATCCGTCAACGTCGCTTCGGACACAATATATGCTACGGTTCACTAATGAAGTCTTGAACTCTATCTCTGGCTATCCCTCTTCTCCATTCGTGCTAGGGGATGTGGTCAGCTGGTTGGATGACTTAGATCAAGCATGGCTGGTGGTTTTGGAATGTCAAGTGTGGGATCCTGAGAAAGGTGTCGGAAGGGACCTGGTTATTGAAGCAGGCGGTGCAGCAACAGGAACGAAGTCCACGCCGATGAGCCAGACCGATGTGACTCGATTACGGAGTTTGTTGGTGGGAGCAATAGCAGAGTTGGAGGATTGGTTGAGCAACTATGATGATGATGATAGCGGGGAAAGTTTGGAGAACCGGCTACAAAGGATGGGATTACAGGATAAGTTCGACAATTTGTTCTCCGGTATCCTCGATTTTCTTGGAGGCTTTGGAGGTCCTGTCGTAGAGCCCATGAGCGAAATTGAGTAGACTGTTCAAGCCCATTTAGCAATCCATCACTAACGCTACGTAAGTTCGGCTAAAGAGTGTTTTTCTTGCCCACACTCTCATATGACCACTACCTCCAGAGACGACAATGTCTCTGTCACATCCCCTATAAGCGTCGCCAAAGCATACCCACCTTCACCTCGCCTTCCGCGACATTCGGACGAGTCTGATGATTCCTTACGCGCCCTCGAGATTTCTGACGGTCCCATGGCTAGCACTTCTAGGTACGGCCGGTAAGTATCATAGCTTGACGTATTTTTATCGTGTTTGTTGATTTTATGCAAGCGGCCGTTCATACTCAGTCGCTGGATTCGAGTTCCAGCAAGACCTTGTGAGTTTTAGCTTTGAGCATCGTGTAACACCAACAAACCCTTGGCTAGCTGCCTCTTAGCAGCACATTACCTGAATCTGAGATCGTGCGAGGCGAAGGAAGTGATAAAAATGTCACTTTAATCAATGGTATGTATCAAATTCTCCAGCATTGTCAACGCAGAAAGTTTATCAAAGCGCATGATCAAGGAATTGCTCTCATTGTAGGATTACAGGTGTGTGTATTTTCTTCTGCATATTTAGTACCTTACTCATCCTACTCTCCAGATTGGCTCCGGAATTTTGTAAGTGTCGCTGCCTCCCAAGGCGATCGCTCTGAAGTATCCGAGACTAGCTCTTCCCCTGGAGTCGTCGTCACAAACACTGGGAGTGTTGGTGCTAGCCTGGTTGTTTGGCTTGCCTCTGGAATCTTAGCTTGGACTGGTGCCAGCAGTTTTGCGGAGTTGGGTTCTGCTATCCCCCAAAATGGTGGTGCACAAGCGTACCTCTCCTACGCATATGGCCCTCTAGCTTCGTACCTTTTTGCATGGGTGGCCATCATAGCACTGAAACCTGGTACGTCTCCAGATTAGATCAGGCTGCCTGAATAACACCGGTGAAACGCACCATTAGGTTCCAACGCCGTGATAGCCCTTATCTTCGCGGAATACCTGAATAGGCTTTTTTGGCATAGTACGCGTGCTGAGGTGTCACCGGATGACATTCCGCAGTGGGCGATCAAGCTCACTGCAGCGACGGCAGTGATTATTGTTACCCTTCTTTGTGTTGGGGCGCAAAGGTTAGGTACACGAGCCGCGGTTGTTTTCACAACGGTCAAGGTAGGGTATCAAATCTAAATATCGTGAGTCTGCGATTAAGATAATAGCTGTCGTATCATAGATCGCTGCATTGGTTTGTCCTAGCTTACTATAGTCGGCGTATCCTGACCACACGAACAGGTCCTCATCACCGTGTTGGGATTCCTGCAACTGATCCGCGGTAGAGAATCAGTCTCGTTCAAGGGGCCATGGTTCCAGGGTTCCAGCACTAGCCCCTCTTCGTACTCGCTTGCACTTTATTCCGGGCTATGGGCTTATGACGGCTGGGACCAGGCGAACTACGTTGGGGGAGAAATCCAGCGGCCGGAGAAAAATATTCCGCGGGCGATACATGCAAGCATGTTCATCGTTACCGTATGTCTGAACTGTGAATTTCGTCGTCATATCTCGTTGATTTATAATAGCTCCTTTTTCTTCTGGCAAATGTCTCCTACCTGGTGGTCCTTGACAAGGTATGTATGTTTACCAATGACGACATTAGCCGTAAACTTGCCTAGGCGATCGTCGGGTTAAGTAATACTGTTGCGATGGACTTTGGACGTAAATTTTGGGGACCTATCGGAGGTTCTGTCTTTGCATTTATGGTTGCGTTTTCTTGCTTTGGCGCGCTTAATGGTTAGTTCGCATTCAAGATTCTTAGCTGCATTCACCTCCTTATTGATAGGTGCATTCTACACTGGTTCCCGACTTATATATACTGCGGGCCGTGAAGGATACCTTCCAGCATTGTTTGGACGGCTGCATACAACCCGGAAGACACCTCTCAATGCAGCATTGCTTCAGGCCGCTATTACAATAATGTTTATCCTTATCGGCGGCGGGTTCCGATCTTTGGTCAATTTCTCCGTGGTTGCTTCTTGGTCATTCTACTTCTTAACAGTAAATGTCTTTCTGGTGAACGATGAGTGGCCCCACTCATTACCCGCAGGTCCTAGGCTTGGTCATCCTTCGCATAAAAGAACCATTGCTCGAAAGGTATGAGCATTTGCGGCCATAAAAGCAAACTCTTAATGCCGCTATACAAGGCCATATAAAACATGGATCGTCACCCCTCTGATATTCTGCGCTGTATGTACATCGCCATATCAGCCGCATCCTTTTTCTAACTGGGGGAAATTGAGGTTGCTTTGTTCCTTGTATGCATCCCAGTTATTGCTGCTCCCCTGGAAGCATTTGCTGTGCTCGGTATGGCCTCTCGTGGCTTGTCACGCATGCTCTCTACTTATGCTCGGCTGCAGGATTCATACTTGCGGGTATACCTGCATATTATATGACGCAAACGCACGAAAGTTCAACGCCTCGGATTTTCGGTGAGTTTTACATTGTCATGGAAATAGATATCGTGTAAATACACTGCCCCGTTGATCCAGCCGTATGCAAGGCCTTCATCCGTCAACTGGTCAGACGCTCACCAGCCGCCGAAGGTTGGGAAGCCATTGCAACTGAGGGGGATGAGGCTGTGGAAATGGTAGAAAATAGAAGGATAGGGTGACGAATTTGACACGGCTGCCGGTATTTATATTGATAGATAATGCATAATGGTTATTCACGGCTTGATGATAACTTTTCGCCGCAGCAAAGCTTACCCGCTATAGCAACCGCTCGGCGGTTCTTCAGCACTGCATTATTAATTATTTGTCTTGATCCTATAGTTAGACGGCCCGCAGGCAGGTATAAAACCCGAACCTGTCCTTCCCGACTTCCGGAACACATTGGACTGCCTCAACATGGTGAGTAGACATCAATATACTACAATCTTCGCCCTCACTGTTTTTATACATCAGAGTAGTGAACACACGTATAAATTCAACGTCAAGGTAGGAAGTTACAAATTACTACAGGCAGATGCCTTATCGTGGGACAGATGACTTGCGGCGGCTGCTCGGGGGCCGTTGAACGAGCACTTAAGAGAGCTCAAGACCAAGGCAATGGTCGGACATTATATCTAGAGCAGCGCTCAGTATATCTAATAGCCTGACAGGCATATCAGAGTATTCGGTGAAACTTGATGAACAAGAAGTCATTGTCAAGGGATCTGCTCCATATGATGAAGTGCTGGAGAGGATCAAGAAGACGGGTAAAACGGTGCGATATCCCGTTAGGTCTTTAGTTTCGATGCTTATATACAATGACAGGTGCTGTCTGGGACCACCGTCGAGTAGAGCGTTGGATTGTGAAATATGTATTGGAATTACTAGTGGATGATTACCTGTATACCGTGGCGTTATCTTTCATACAGGGTCGGTGTCAATCGTGGTACCAGCTTGTCCAACCTTGATGGGATTCCGCGTCGGTTGTCACCCGACGTCGCGGCTCTTGTTACAGCCTCTCCGTAGAATCTCAAACAGACGCTTCGCCCACATACATCCACCTTCGATGGCGGCAACGGCGGCAGGTACCACTGTCCCTGACGGCCTAGTGCTTCACGTCGAGAATACAACGAAAGTTTTGCTCGATCCAAGTGAAACGTTTCTGAATCCTGTTCAGGAATTCAACAGAGATCTAAGTGTCGCAACTATTAGCGTGTGGAGTGAAGAATTGAACAAGCTAAAAGAGACTAGATGGCGTCAGCTGAAAGAGAAAGGGGATGAGAGTGGGGTGCAGAAAAAACGGCTTAAAGGTTCGCTCTGTAGTCAAGGGGGTCTGCTGATAGGGTCTTGAACGCATTCTAGTTGGAGGTGGTCGGCCGGTAAAACTTGATGAAAGGGGTCCAAGTCCGTCAGCAGATTCTACGCCACGTTCCTTGGCAGTCGAGGTACTTTATTAACCATTAAAAGTGCTCGACGATTCAAGTCATGTACTAGGATTCCTTTCGACCCTACAAGTTTACTATACTCGAGGCCCTCTCTGCAACAGGCTTACGTTCGATTCGCTATGCGAAAGAGATTCCTCTGGTAAAGTTCGTATATAAAGGAAACGTCATCTTTTGGTCAATTTATGATTGGAAAGATATGTCATCGCGAATGACCGTTCGCCTTCCGCTGCGGCCGCCATGAAACGTAACGTTCAGTTAAATGGACTGAATTCAACAGCAGAAGAGGTTATTTCACGGGATGGTCAGGGCAATGCTTCTGGGAAGGTTCTTGTAAACGAAGGCGATGCTTGGTAATTCTCAATTCATCACAGTGTATCCACGGATTATTGACGCCTTCCGAAGCACTTTGATGTACAAGCACCGGGATGAGAATGTTCGCGTCGATGTTGTGGACCTAGACCCCTACGGGACCGCATCGCCGTTTCTTGATGCTGCTGTACAAAGCGTAAAAGATGGAGGTACGTCGACTGCGTTCATTCCTGGTCCCGCCCATAAAAGTACTGGTGCAGGCTTACTCTGCGTGACATGTACCGATTTGGCTGTTCTCGCGACGACTAATTCGCCGGAAAAATGGTATGCTTTTTGCCTTGTTCATCCAGCATTCAACCTGAGTTGAAACAAGCTTCTCAAACTATGGTGGAGTATCTGTTAAAGCAGAATACTGCCATGAAGCTGTGAGCATGCGTAGGCCCGGACATTCACCTCGTTCTAACGTGATTCAAGGCCCTTCGGCTTGTTTTGCATGCCATCTCGACAACAGCTTCTCGATATGGGCGCTACATCCAGCCGCTGCTTTCCCTTTCGATAGACTTTTATGTCAGACTCTTTGTTCGCGTCCAGTCCTCTCCAGTCGAGGTCAAAAAGGCATTCACGTAAGCTGCTCAACGCTTGATTCTGCTATAAGGATCAGATGTTCATAGTCTCTTAGCAAAGCTGCCATTTATTATGTTTGCTCAGCATGTCAATCGTTTTATCCACAGCCACTTGGTCGTGTAGTAGAAAAGATGCACGAAGCATCTGGCAACATTAATGCCAACTACAAAATTCAAGCCGGCCCAATGGTTGCTGAAAAATGTCCAGAGTGTGACTCTACCATGCATGTACGTGCTTTTGGATATTGTGAGTTTGCACCTATCTCATGGAAGCGGAAAGTTGGCTGGTCCCATGTGGTCAGCCCCTATCCATGACGCTGGTTTTGTGCAGAAGATTATTGACCACTTGGAGACTAATGAAAAAAGCTACGGCACCGCGGCGCGCATGAAAGGCATGCTCACAGTAGCCAAGGAGGCAAGCAATTGATTAGCTGGATATGAGTCATTATTGAGTTATCAAAGGAACTTACAAATCCATTCTATTTCACATCGTCACGGATGGCGAGCCTCTTTCACTGCCGAACTCCTTCCCTTGACGACGTCGCGTTAGTCCTTCCGATTCACCCGTTTCGCCTTCACCTCACCTGATTGATAGGTCCGCTCTGCTTAATGCAGGTCATCGGATATCTCGGTCCCATGCATGTGCGGGATCGTTAAAGACAACAGCATCATGCCGTGATATACATGACATCTTCAGATCGTGGGTAAAGCACAATCCCGTCAAGATGGATACGTTGTCGGAGAACTCACCTTCCCGGCGGTTGCTGGCCCGAGAAGCCATGTAGGCCGATCATTCAACGTATTGCCTGATGATTGCTGATAGGCATCGATAGGATGGTTGCCAACTTTACGAAGCATCCTAATTCAGTGGCAGCATCCAGTAAGGTCAAGCTGGTCCGTTACCAAGAGAACCCTCGTAATTGGGGGCCTGGTGCTAAGCCCGCAACGAAACGAAAACGGGAAAATAATTGATGTGATTAAAAAAACAGCATTTAACTGGTATATATGGTATCTTGGTAGACAACTATCCAAAAGGGTCATATCTATCCTTTTAGGGTTATATTACAATCGTTGCAATAAATAGCAGCATGGTCATCGGAACCCAAGGGGCTAATGGAAGGCCAACATCGATTTGGCTGGTAGTTTGGCGACCCAGGAGTGACGGAGAAGCTCCGTTGCGGAAGGACGTGCCTCATAGTCAAGTTCAAACGTACGCTGTAGGAAGTCTTGTGCCTCGGCGGAAATGTCTGAAGGTACGACAGGCTTTTCAGATGAGCCAATCTAATTCCACTTTTGGTGAGATAGCTTCAACGCGCTATACAGGTCTGCAGCTTGCCTTAAAAATGGCTTGCATCTGAGTCAATTGTGCCCAAGGGTGTTCACCAGTTAGCATCTCAACAACCAGACACCCCACACTCCAGATGTCAGCCTTCTTAGTGTGACCACTTTGTTTAACAACTTCTGGCGCCATCCAAAAGACAGAGCCCTGCAGCGATGGGCGATGCATCTTGTTTCCACCAAGTAGACCTGAACCATAAAAGGTGAACGCCGTAAACCAATGTGTGGACCTGGGACAGGCTTACTAGTGTTACCCTTCTTTGAGATACCAAAGTCAGATATCTTGATGCCGCCTTTGTTGTCGACAAGAATGTTAGCCCCTTTTATGTCTCGGTGCATGATATCGCGCTCATGGAGATAGTTAAGACCCTCTAGGATCTGGCGCACAAAATTCTTCACAAGGGGCTCTTCAAAAGCACCATAGTTTCGGAGTAAAGCAGACACTGAGCCACCTGGAACATACTCCAAAAAGATGTTAAGGTGATCGTCCTCCATAGAAGAGTCTATGTTGTTCTCGTGAAAAACCCGGTCCCAAGTTCAAAGAGTTGTTGACATACACAAGTATTGGACGATATTCTCGTGTTGCAGATTCTTGAGGAGTTCAATTTCTCTTTCCAATGCACTGAGCATGCTCTTCTTTCGCTCTTCGTTTGGTCCCGATCCAGTAGGTAACTCGACTTGCTTGACAGCCATAAGGAACCCAGTGGAGGCATCCATGCCAAGGTAGACCTTTCCGAATGACCCAGCGCCTATGAGAGCGCCTTTGATCCACTTGCTCGCTACCATGTTCAGAGTGGTCAGTAATACTGGGGAGAACATCCGTCTGTCACTTTACCTTTCTTTGTTACTACATCTACGGGGATGTCATCATTTTCTAAGGTGGCCTCGTCTTCGTCTTCGTCGTCTTCTTCGTCGTTATCCTCTACTCCCTCCACATCGAACACACTGTCCTTAGTGTCTTCATGGCCCTCTTGTCCTTCATCGGCGCATACCCTAGTCCATTCATCATCTGTATCAGAGCTGTGCTCGCCCTTGTCAGTGGTGGTTTTTGTGGCGCACCGGCTTTCAACTTCAGCCGTGATTTCATCAACGGTAACCATACTAGCGGTGTCTGATCGGTCTCGCTTGCTTCGCAATTCGGTCATGTAGCTCATTCGACGCGAGGCAATTGACATTTCTCGTGATACAGGGCGAGAGGGCCGTTGACTCGTTCCCGCAGTAAAGTTCTGTAGCGAATCGGATAAAGATTCACTTGGAAAGGGTATTGGTGGAAGCAACTGAGGTTCGCTGGTTTTCTTTCGGTGCTCATGATCAGGCTCCAGCACGACGGAGTGTCCGTCATCAGTAGAAAGGGACACCCGTGGCAGCTCTTCAGGTTTAGCCTTAGTCCGAGAGTCGTTACTAACAATAGAGGCGGCAGAACTCGCAATTGGCGGAGGCAAAACAGACACGATAGATGCTCTCGGAGAATTTGTCGTGGTAGCACCTGATCCTTGTGTACTAGTGCTAAATCGGGATGGCAGAGGTGGGGCGAAAGAAGATGCGGAACTGTCACGGCGAGTACCTCTGAACATCATGCTATTTCGAGCAGTGCGTTGCAAGACCTTCTTCTCAGTGAAGGGGAAGTATTCCGATAAGTGAGTTGTGATTAGCTCGCTGGGAGGGCGTTGCCCGAAAAAGTTGCGGAGCTTCGATGGCCGGCGGGCGTTCGCAGTACGAGCAGCTGGGCTCAGTCTGCCACTTGAGGTGGGGGACGGCGGCTCAAGATCTGGCACACCTAAGCCGCTTAATACACTGATAGTACTTGCTCGCTTGGTGGCTTTAGTTGTAGAGTTGGTATTGTTGCTGATACCTTTGCTCAGATTCAGTGATGAGGAATTGGGATGGTCGTCCCCGCGCCGCATCTTAGCTGTACGACGAAGGTACAAGCCTGGCTCACGGCTAGGGTGATCAGGAGGAGCATGACAAATGGACATCAGTTCAGCTTCGGTCAAGGGTTCGCCTATAGCTACAATCAGCATTTCCTGCGGTCAGCAGATACATACAAACCTGGTGATTCATCAGCGGTCTCAAGGTAAACACCCCAGCCGTCCATAGTCAGGCTAGTATCAGGCTGTATGTCTATACGCGACTCCGTGTCCTGGTTACGGGAGCCTTTGCCGAACTTCTTCAGAACTTTTTCGAGGACCTCGACACCGTTTGCGCAAGAAGTAACGTCGATCGTAAAGGAACTTTCCTCATCAGGACATATAAATTTGACTAACTTCCAGCGCAAATCGCCCAAAGATAAAGGATTATTATGAGATGGGCTGTAGCCAGGGCGTGAGCTTGCATAGGATTGATTTGGAGGGGATGGGGAACTGGAGGCAGAAGTTTGGGTAGTGGTAAAAGACTCCGCAATGGGAGATAGGCCTTGGAGGCATTGAGGAACGTGAAGAGTAGAAGGTTGTACGTTCGCATAAGGATGACCAATTTGAACACTCGTTGTGGTTGATGGTCGTGGTGGAAGCTTGTTGTTTGGGGAAGATTGGGTAGGGACTTGCAGGGAGCCGTTCCTACCATGGGAAGTGTGGGTGCTAGGATTGGGGTAATTACGATGATGAAGCGGGGAAGGCTTGCCTGCGATTCGAGATTCCGGTGGTGGCTGATAGGTAGTAGGGTGTGAAGGTACATGGAGAATGGGATGAACAGAATAAGGTGGGGCGGGATCAGACGGCGTAGGGGTATAGCGGTCGTTATGTGTGCGAGGAGCCGTACGTGTTCCCTGCGTCGGAGGAGGGGGGAGCTGGACACGAGGAGGAGGAGGAGGAGGAGGCAAATTGGGACGACTTGAATGAGAGCTTACAGGAGTCAAGGACTGCAAAGCGTTGCTCGGTTGTGGCAATGGACGTATACTTTGAGTTGTCCTTGCAGAGTCGGGTTCGCGGATGATGTCAGGAAGATTGCCTCGGCCAGTATTCGGCTGAAGTTGGAGTGGGGCGGGCCTGGTTACGTCTAATCGGCGCTTAGCAGAGGGGGAAGGTTCCATACGTTCCTGGGAGCTTGGAGAGAGAACGTCCACTGATTTGACGGGCCAATTTGTAGCAATGGTCGGCGTGCTCCTCCCTTGAACACGTAAACGTAAAGTCTTGATCGCGTCGAGAATTCTAATCCTATCACCAATGGTAGAAACACCCATTTCGATGAGGCTGAGCTGATCTAGGTCTAAGATAATATCGCCTCTGATATCATTTGCTTTGAACGTTGGGGCATGCGAGGAACACTTGATGTCAGCTAGCCACCGGGCGACATGTGTATCGGACCAAGTTCTTATGAAATCAGCATAAGAAAGGCCTTGAGGGGGATCCATGTAAGTCCTTGGAGGGGAGAGGTTGATGAAGGAGCGCTGATGAGCATTGGGAGAAGCAGGAGAGGAAGGCTGGGACATTGGTCGGCAGGAGTCGGTGGCTATGCAGGATGTAAGAGAGAATATTTGGCAAAGATATCTGAACCAAACAACTACCAGGGACATCTGCCAGTCTCAGCGGTTTTGACGTTTGACACTGACAAGCCGTCGACACCGCTTTTCTCTCTTCGTCTCTTATAAACCATCCTCCTCGTCTCCAGGACGCCTCCCCGTCTTGCTCAGGAGCATGTTTCTCTTTTCCTTTCTTCTCTTTCTCTCCTTCTCTCCCTTCGTTCTCCCTTCTCCTTACCGCGATGACCTTGTCGATTATAACCTCAATGTAAACAAGGACGCTACTTCTCCCCTCCAGTACTTTTCTACTCGCCAGAATTCAACTTACACCCCCTCGCCTAATAACTGGAGGTCTTTACCTACTTATACCATCTTATTAGACAAGTTCGCCGATGGTGATCCTTCTAACAACGACTTTTTCGGTACTCCCTTCGAAAACGATTACAGGGAAACGCAGCTTCGCTATGGCGGTGACCTCAAGGGCCTGGCTGCCCGTCTAGATTATCTCCGTGGCATGGGCATCAAATTAATCTTTATCGCCGGCACTCCATTTCTGAATATGATTTGGCAAGCCGACAGTCCGTATTTATTTTCATTCTCTTCGTACACGCGCTCATGATTCTCTCTAGGTTACTCTCCTTTGGATTTTACCGTCATGGACCCTCACTGGGGCACCATACAAGACTGGCGAGATATGATCGACGAAATCCATAAGCGGGGAATGTATTTGATGGTTGATTTTACCGTCGGAACAATGTCGGATATGATTGGCTTCCAGGGGTATGACGTTTTCCTCTGTTTTCCAACCGAGGACCTAACCTTGATTGGCAAAGATTTCTGAACACGAGCGCCCCTTTCAGTTTGAACGAATTCGAGGGAATTTGGAAGCACCCGAATTATATGCCTTGGAATTTCACCGAGTACCGGGACTTTCAGGTATGCTCCGATGAGGTAGGATGGTTGATCCGCTTACCCCCATTTAGATTAGCAATGTTCGAAACACGTCATGTGAACTGCCTCCGTTTTACGATGAGGACGGCTCCCGTGTACTCGGGCTTATGACAAAGGGATGTCTCACGTCCGACTTTGATCAGTACGGAGACATGGAGGCTTTTGGAGTTCATCCCGACTGGCAGCGCCAGCTATCTAAATTTGCATCTGTGCAGGACCGTCTACGGGAATGGTCACCGCATGTCATGGACAAACTCAAGGTTTTTTCATGCATGGCCATCCGTGCTCTCGATTTTGATGCTATTCGTGTCGATAAGGCAACCCAGGTGACTCTTGACGCTTTGGCCACCTGGACCTCAAGCACCCGCCAGTGTGCCGCAAATTTAGGTAAAACGAACTTTTTCATTTCCGGAGAAGTCACAGGTGGAAATACCTTTGGATCCCTGTATATGTGCGTCTTGAGCTCGATGGGACTGGCTGACCTAATATGCTGACCTACTTCAAGAGGGCGAGGCCGAACATCCGCACAGCTGCCTCCTGGATTCCTTGCTGCGGCAAATCTGACTGCGGATCAAAATGCGTTTTTCCTTCGTGATGCTCCGTTAAACGCGCTGGACGGAATTGCCTTTCATTACTCGATCTACCGTTCCCTAACGCGATTCCTTGGGATGGATGGCAACTTACAGGTAGCCTTCGATGTCGATGTCAATTTCGTCACCGCATGGAATCAAATGTTCGTTGATAACGACTTCCTCAACGCCGCTACTGGGAAAGTAGATCCGCGACATATGTACGGTACAAGCAACTTTGATGTATTTCGTTGGCCATCACTTGTGAATGGGACGCAGAGGAGCGCCTTGGGTACATTCATTACAACGTTGGTCATGCCAGGAATTCCTTTGGTACGCGAGTTATATTCTTTGGACTTTTCTAGTTTGACAATACATGCACAGTATTATTACGGCGAAGAACAGAATTTCTACTTATTTGACAACACTGCATCCAATTACCTTTATGGGTATTTCGTTTCCTCTCTTTTCTTTTCTGGTGATGTTCAAATAGTCTTTAGGCGTCAGGCAATGACCAGCAATTCCGCATGGAAACGACACGGATGTTATGAACTGGGGTCAGAGCAATACTTTAATATGCCACTGGGCAAGTCTTTGATTGGTTGCCACGACGACTGGAATAGCCTTGACCACTTCGATCCTACGTCCGAGACGAGACGCTTGTTTGCACAGTTCAACTATTTGCGGACGATTTATGGCGCCTTGCAGGACGGATTCAATTTGGTGCAACGAGGCAATTGGACCTATTTCATACAACGGCCCGGTTCTAATCATACTGAGACTGAAATGGGTTTTTGGTCCGTGTCACGAGCAGCAATTGATAATGCCCAGACAGTCGGTGGCCAGCATCAGGATCAAATCTGGCTACTCTATACAAACGAAAATGCCACGAGAACGTACGAGTTCGACTGCACAGGGCCGATGTGGATATCTTCCCCCTATATGTCCGGTAATACGGTGAAGAATCTCTTTTACCCGTACGAAACCTATCAACTTTCAGACTCTCTTTCTTCGTTCTTCAATAACAGTCGTGCTCCGTTTTACGGCTGCTTGCCGAATGTTACTTTTGCACCTTATGAATTCAAGGCGTTGGTACCAGTCGATATATGGACCCCCCCACTGCCAGCCCTTACGAGGTTCCTTCCCGGACACGACTATCGCATACTAGCGACGCCCGGCGAAACTAATGCGACGACGGTTGATATTGCGCTCGAGTTTAATGTTCTCATGGACTGTAATAGCGTGACTAACAGTATCTCACTGTCAATGTCGTCCTCTGGGAGAGGAGTTATGCCCACTGTTACCAACGTCAAATGTAGCAGCATCCAAAATCCGAAACCATCTTTGGTGACGGGCGCTTCCATATCTGCTTGGGCATGGTCCGCAACGCTCACTAATTTCCCTGACGGTGTGCTGACGATCACTGTCGATGAACCATCGTCTGCAGACGGTAATCAGACCACTCAGGTATGGTTTGTCATTTGCTGCGATATTCAATCGCCTGACCGTCATAGTCGGTGGATCACCTTTTATTGAGGAAGGGGAACACGAGCAATGTCATAGTATTTCCAGAGAATGATTATGAAACCTCTGGCACATTCTCTTTCTCTAATGGTCATTATTCCTTTGCACATTCAGCTTTCGGTGCAGACAAATTCCGATACTCATGGAACTTTGGAAAAAATTGGACAAATTGGACTGATTGGGAAGACACCACCGTCATCGACAAGGACGTCTTCCACGGAAGCGATTTGTTTTGGGAGGGCTCTCATATCATGATGCAATGTGGGTTAATGTCAATAGCCGTCAAACTATGCTAACTTGTATTGCAGATTGGAGCCAAGCTACCTTATCTACAGGAGCCATTCTGCACGCTGACCATGGCTATTCGGGCCCTAAGAGGCGGGTGCCTCAGTTCCTGGTCCGCGGCCCTTACAACAGCTTTGGCTTTGACAAAGGTCTTCCTTCAACAATGGAGCTAAATAGCGATGGTCAATGGGAGATGCAGCTCATGGCAACCTGGCCGACTTACGTTCAACTGAATGTTTATGACTTTGACGACTATTATTGGGGTGATACAGATAATGACGGGGTTCTTGATCGCTTACCTCCTAATACCGTTGCTCCAAATTTCCTTAATCTGTCGGCTCCACCACCACCACACCTGTCATGGTCTTTACTTGTCGATGATGCTACAATGTCATGGTCACTAGAACCGCGAGGTCAATCCATCGTGGGAGCCACCATGTTCGCCCTCCTGGCTTCGATCCCCTTGATTACGGCAACATTGGCCGCTCTTGTTTTCATGTGGTCGTTCTATGGCATCAAGCACAACCGATATGGACTCAAGACGAAAACCCATAATTACTTCCCCATACTTGGCACATTGGGAACCAAGTCGGCCCCTGATTTGAAGGAAGGCGTCCTTCTCTCAGAGAAAAAGCCACTCAGTCAAAAAACCACTCATGAAATTATTGGATGGCCCGAAGAGAAGGGCAAGAGACGCAAAGTCCTGATTGCGACTCTGGAGTACGAGATCATCGACTGGAAGCTCAAAGTCAAAATCGGTGGTCTTGGCGTCATGTCGAGTCTGATGGGCAAGGCCATGACGGACGTCGACCTCATCTGGGTCGTACCAAAGGTAAAGGACCTCGACTACCCGGCCGGTGAACCCGCCGAACCGATCGAAGTAATTATCTTTGGCGAACCTTATCTCATTGAAGTGGAGACACATACTCTAGACAACATAACCTATGTGCTTCTTGACAGTCCCGTTTTCCGCGCTCAGACGAAGGCGGACCCCTACCCTGCTCGCATGGATGATCTGAGTTCAGCGATCTTCTATTCAACTTGGAACCAAGCAATCTCTTCCACAATCCGCCGTTTCCCGGACATTGACATTTACCACATCAACGATTACCATGGTGCCCTTGCTCCCATATATCTTCTGCCGAAGGTAATTCCAGTTTGCTTGTCACTTCACAATGCAGAATTCCAAGGCCTCTGGCCACTTCGCACGAAAGAAGAGATGAAGGAAGTGTGCTCGGCGTTTAATATAAGCAAGGAACATTGCACGAAATATGTTCAATTTGGCAATACATTTAACCTCCTCCATGCGGCGGCCTCTTTCATTAGCGTCCATCAGAAGAGCGTGGGAGTCGCTGGGGTTTCAGACAAGTATGGAAAGCGTAGTTGGGCTCGGTACCCCGCCTTGTGGACGCTCAAGCATGTAGATTCACTCCCAAACCCAGACCCTAGTGATATCGCCGCTTTGGACGAGAATCCTGTAGCCCCACGCGACGTACAGATTGACGAAGCTGCCGAGGCCGCTCGGCCAGAGTTGAAGCGCCAAGCTCAAGAGTGGGCCAGAATAAAGCAAGACCCAGATGCTAACCTGTTTGTCTTCGTCGGCCGTTGGTCGAAACAGAAAGGCGTAGACCTCATTGCGGACGTAATGCCATCCCTGTAAGTTAGTGTCTTTAATGGCGCGACGCTATACTTACACCGGTTTAAGACTTGACAAAAATTCCACTGTCCAGCTGATCTGTGTTGGCCCAGTTATCGATTTATATGGACGCTTTGCAGCGGAGAAGCTGGCCCGATTAATGGAGATGTATCCCGACCGAGTGTTTTCAAAGCCCGAATTTACCGTATTGCCCCCATATCTGTTTAGCGGCGCAGATTTTGCTTTGATCCCTTCTCGCGATGAACCGTTCGGCCTTGTTGCTGTCGAATTCGGTCGTAAAGGTGCCTTGGGCGTCGGAAGTCGACTCGGGGGCCTGGGTCTCATGCCTGGTTGGGTAAGTTTTACATATAGTCATTGGATTCATTGCTTTGGACTAACCATGTCCAGTGGTACCCCGTGGAATCAAGCTCAACTGCACACATGCAATCGCAATTGACCAAGACGATTAAAATGGCCCTTAAATCGACGGAGGAAGAGAGAGCCATCTTACGAGCCCGTTCCGCTGTCCAGCGATTTCCTGTGGTTGAATGGCGTCAGAGAATTGAAGACTTTCACAGACGTAGCATCGCAACCAGTCGGACTGGTGCGTCCGCAAATGCTTGGAGGCCGTCCGACGGCGGAGACAGAAGAATGCAACCCTTGTCCGAGACCGAGGATTGGCACCCCGTATCTCAAGCAGATCCAACACAGCCAGAATGGGATGGGTCCGGTTTCGAAACTCCTCCTGGCCATTTGAGCCAAGATTCTTTGACCCCTCCTTTCTTGCAAGGTGATGGTAGCGGAAGGCGCTCGTCCACTAGCGATGATTTCTATTCCGCGCACTCTAGAAATAGTAGCACGTTGGACGTTGGAAACGGGCCCTACAACGAGTTCCTGGAAAAGGCAAACCGGACAATTGCGCGTGACCACAAGCATGCACCAGACCCCTTCCTTAACGGAAACCCAGCTCCAGCCCGCCCTTTTGGCCATCACTCCCACGTCTCGTCTGTTGAGTCCATCTCATCTATCGTAGACGAGAAATTCAATTCGCCGCTGAACAAGGCCATTGCATCTGTGAGTCGTTAACGAGTTATCCCTAGTCCTGTCTGAGAT
The DNA here is from genome assembly GCA_000497225.1 of Amanita jacksonii TRTC168611. Lineage (NCBI taxonomy): Eukaryota > Fungi > Basidiomycota > Agaricomycetes > Agaricales > Amanitaceae > Amanita > Amanita jacksonii. The sequence goes on from KI546415.1 coordinate 129,780, forward strand.
GTTTGGGCAGTTTACGGACGCTGATGGGGGCGTTGCTGCCGAATTTGTACAGAAATTGCAGATGTTAGATTCGAAAAACTCACAGCACGAACTATCCATTGAAAGGTTCCTGATTAAGAGCGAAGAAGCATTTTTCGGAAAGGTCAGGCGGGAGAAGCTTTCTAGCGCTGCAAGTATATACTCATCTAAACGCGATTCTGAATGGGGAGCAACCTCTGCTTCATTTTATTCGCGCTCTAGCTGTATGCTCTCATGTGCTCGTACAATGGGATGGATATTAATCGCTTAATAGTGCCATACACCCAAGGCGGTTTCTCTTCTACTGATTATGAGGGACATCCGCCTCAGCCGGTGGATGTTGCCCCCATGACAAGGCTTCAAATTGCCATGGCAAGGGAGGTAGCAGGATGGCCATTGTATACCATTGTGATCGCCCTGGGCCAGGTGAATATCTTCGCTAAGTTGGTAGCTTTGAGACCTAAATATTTGCAGATGCTAAGCGCAACGAGCTTCCAAATTACGCTTCTGACTGGACGCAACTCCCAAGACGACATCCAGCTCTACGTCTTGGGAGCTGTGTTTCTGACTTCGTCGGTCGTGTGGTACTCTCTGTTTAGGCTGAAGCCATCAGTTTATGTCCTTTCGGCTCCATGGCTTTTCTTTGGTCTTGCGTTCTTCGCCATTGGACTGCCCTCCTTATCGCCCGCTCTGGCCCCTGCCCATAAAGCACTTTCAAATGTGGCAACGTGGTCATATGCTATTGCCTCCGCCGCTGCGTTTTTATTCTTTGGGTTGAACTTCGGAGAAGAAGCGGTAAGTTTGCTTACTCTTCCTTAGTATATGCGACGCTCATTACCCAACCAGGGAGCTGCAACAGAAGTGTGGACGCTGCGAGCTTGTATCGTTCAAGGATCTCAACAAATCTGGGTTGCCGCCCTGTGGTATTGGGGTTATTCTTTGAACGGGCGTCCGGACGGTTACATACCTCCTTGGTGGATTGTACTCATTCTTTGGCCCCTCGCGTCCATGAGCTTCCTCTTCGCCTATGTCATGCTCTACGGCCTCCCAGGTATGTTCAAAACTTATCTTCGCTGCACGAATGTCAACGTAGGTCCCAAGAATATTATCGTCAGACGCCACCGAAAGTTCCGCAATTTCTTAAGACCCTTTTCCGTCGCAAACTTGTTCTTTGGTTCCTAGCCTCAGAGATACTTCGTGACTATTGGCTAAGTGGAGTATGTATAGAACCGGCTTAGATATAGCATAAACTAAAATTCTTCCTCAGCCCTACGGACGTAACTGGTCCTTTTTATGGAATGTACCCATTCCAAAATGGCAAATTCTTTTGCTCATCATTACATTCTTCGTCGGCATGTGGGTCGCTATGTTACTCATTCTTATCCATTTCTCGAAAACGCATACATGGCTTTTGCCTGTATTCGCTGTGGGCCTTGGGGCCCCACGGTGGTGCCAAGTAAGTTATGGTGGCCGTTTTGCTTTTGGTATTATAACAACTTTCTGCCGTTAGATGTTATGGGGAACCTCGTCATTGGCGTTGTATATTCCATGGGCCGGCAGCGGAGGCCCCTATCTAGGCATCTCCTTGTGGTTGTGGCTAGGTGTACTTGACGCAATTCAAGGTGTTGGTTTAGGAATGATTTTGCTGCAGGTAAGTCTACTGATGCGTGTCCCCCTTGATCCGGGTCTGACGCGGATTAGACTTTATCGCGTCTCCACGTTTGTGCAACGCTTGCATTTTCACAGATCATCGGTGCTGTATGCGTGATGATTGCTCGTGCCACAGCACCGAATCGGCTAGGGCCTGGGACCGTATTTCCCGATGCCGGACAATGGAACTTCTCCGATGGGATCAAAGGAAGCCCACTGGCGCTCCCACTATTCTGGATTGCTCTATGTAGCCAACTCATCATAGTCGTCGGCTATTTCTGGTTCTATCGCAAGGAGCAGCTCGGTAGGTTAACATCATGCCTCCTATCATTAGTGACTGACATCCTTCCAAGCTCGTCCGTGAACACAATCCCAGCGAATGGTAACTCGTTTTGTATCACACCTTGGTTATGTAGAACGGACACACACGGACTTGATAACAATGGACTCTCATAGGCTTGTAGGCATAGAAAGGACGATGGACATTCAACACTCTTTAATATTAGTTGGCGCTCTCTTCGCATAGGTAGATACAAAAGTACTAATGGTAGCGCAATAGCTCATCAACAGATGGAAATTTACACATACGTGCATAAACCGGGTTAGGACTCAGCTAATTTAACCCAACCATCGACGTGCGAAGCGCGTAAACTTTGCTATGCTCGGCATCGAGGACTACGGAAGTGACGATGAAGTGCAGCCTGGAATACCTGCGAAGCCCAAGCCCCAGTCACCCCTTGCCGCAGCTTTGCTTCCCGTCGGCGTACCCTCAGCCAAGGCAAGACGACCAAAGAAAATAGCCATCGGACTCCCTAGTTTACCCAGCCCGGAGTCTAGTGATCATGACGAGCCACCTGCTAAGAAGGCACGAACTACCGGTGCTGGCTCGTCATCCTTGTTGTCCATGCTGCCCACGCCAAAGCGACGAGCGGACTCTGTCCCTCAGCGCGTCCTTGGAGGGAAAACTGGTTCCGGATTAATTTTCAGGCCCCCCGATTCCAGCGCATCTCCAGCCATAGCCAACCAGGATACGTCGCTTTCAGAAGGTCGCACGACTGAATCATCATCAACTACGCTGGTCCCTGCATCTATTACGAAAGGCAAAGGAAACGTCTCTCTAGACGGTGATGTAAAGAGCGCATCAAGGTTAAGTACGACTGGTGAAGCCCCGGCCGATTTCTTTTCTCTAGGTATGAATCAACTAGTATTACGACAGTGTTATCGATGCACTCGCAGGTCATATTTCTAGCATTGCGAGCCACGCTTCACCCGCAGCAAGTCCAGCGACTAAATTTTCAGCTGCGCCAGAAGTGCCAACGTTTGAGCCTCCTGAACCAACACGAACCGATCCATATCCCGGTTACTATCAACTCCCCTCAGGTGCATGGGCAGCCTACGAGCCGACGTACTACGCAGCGTTTATCAAGAAGTGGCAGGGCGAGCATGACGCGTACGTGCGTGCATCCGAGAAAGGGACTGCCAAGGGCTTCGAAGGGTATGATGAATCGGCAGTGCAGGATGTGGACACACAGAAAGAGATGGAGAAGGCAAAGAGAGAATTGAAAGAAAGAGAAGATAGGAAGGCGCTTACGAAGGGAGCAGGAGCAGGACCGTCAGCACCAAACATGAGAATAACCGTAAGCGTTTACCGCTCTTCTTGTGTTGTTGCCTTCAGATAATGGAACAGGCAAGTAAAATGAGCGGCATAGCGAAAACTAGGCATCAATTAGCTACTCTTTTAAGGGACGCATATCAGAACCGAGATGCGTTAGAGGAGAGGATTGCCGAGGGGAGAAGGAACAGAAAAGAAGCAGGCAACAAATATGGTGAGCAGATTCAGACTCTTCACAAGCTCCGGGTTCTTGATGTGGCCTTCAGGATTCTAACTCAGAGTCCGGGATTGGTGAGCTAGACTCTACATAAAGTGGCATATACGAGGTTTGATCAATGGAAAAACCATCCTCAGGCCTCCTTTTCTATGGATCCAACCATGCCAACTACACCATACTGGTCCATGGACCATAACTTCGTTACTGAATCACCAAGACACAATCCGTGTATTGTCATCTTGTGATTCACAATCATAGGGTTGATCGCTCGATATTCAAATAGTTTAATTTTTATACCTGGATTGTTGAGAATGACTGTCTCCAATAGCATCAAGGCAATCAAGGGTCCATGAACGAGCCGCTCTAAAGTAAATCTGTGGGCACCGGCACTGGCACTTGGGCGTTTACGATCTTACCTGGATAGCCTTCACGCAATTGAGTAATGTCTTTGTCGAGGTGGATATGGTGTGCATTAAACATTAGTGCAGAAAACCGAAAAAGGGTTGTCAAACTCGGTGTGTATGTGAACGAGAAATCCGGTTTTGACGGTAGATCATTCACTAGGAAGACTGGTTGACTATAGTTACAAAGTAGCAGACGGCGAGACTTTACCTGCTCGAGGTTCTCTACTAGGCCTGAAATGATTGGGTAGATAGACATGAGTTCTGATTTCCGTCACAGACGGCTCTGAGCTTCCATGGACGGCGATGTCGATCCTCTGATTAACAAAGACCATCGGCTTCTCTCTCTCGAACCCTTTCTTATCTACAGATGTAATGGTGGATGACGCAGTTGCCTTTGAGCCGACGAGTAAGGGATTTGCATTATTCCAGGTCATCCTTCCCCCTGCCCACATCCGACGCGTGAAAGGTTCTGGCGCACAGAGTACTGGGTCAGTCCCATCTGGCCTTAACTTAGATTCCGGGGTACGAGGATGGAAAAACGCGATGTGGTGGCCGTATCCTACTGGTTCCGCGTCTTGCGGCCCTCTAAATGGTCCATGGGACCCATCACGGGTTGGGAGCGTGATATGTAGATCGGCCAACCGAGAGTCGGTGAGCGTGTCAGAGGCTACGAGATTATGGGGAGAAGCTATCCAGGTATTCAGAGCGTCAAGTTGGGCATGTGTTATCCAGGTAGAGTACAAACGACCAGGGAATGTTCGCAGTGATCTGGGAATACAATGCATATTTGTTCACCATGGGAATTTCACTTGCACATTATTCTCAGGTCAACTATAGTAATATACCTAATTTATGATCCCAGAGAAAGGGAAGCAGCAGAGGAGCCCAGGATGATGATGTTATATTCGCTGATAATGACTTTTCCTTTCCTCAGATTTGGGTGAGGGAAAGTCGGCTGCGTAATGACCGTAAAGACTAAGCAAGGTCGCTAATTTTTCGTGTACTTCGACTTGGAAATTTTCAAATGGCTTGGCCTCTCCGTCAATAGACAAATTACCCTGAGATTTTAACGGCTCAATGCGATAGGCACGGGCCTTGATGTAGTGTAGCTGAATAAACGCTTAGAAAAAATGCACGTTAGTTCCACAGTAGTCAGGAAACTTACGTTCGGCAGCCAGTAAGCCTCACCATCTCCTGCAATAATCATAGCCCGCAAGATGTCTGACCGTTTCGTCTAGTTTTATTAGGAAAGCACCATACAGAATGACCGAGTTAGCTCACCAGGCCCATGATCGTGATATCAATCAAGCCATCGTCAGGAAGAGATACGGGGAATGCCATGTAATCTCTGTCATGAATAGGTACATGGTTTCATTAGCATCAGGAAATTAAGCAACCATACCTCCCAACATAGGGTCCTTTTCCAGCATAAATGTATAATAGTGGTCCGTCCAGAGTCGTCCACCCTTCACTGTCCGTTGAATATTTCAGAGGCGGAAGTTCATTATCAACATCAAAGTCCAACGATCCTGATACTCGTTTAGATACAGAATGTTCATGTGCATTGGCACGTCGAGTCCTGAGACTTTCCACCATTGTGGTCTTGTCTGTTTCCACAGCCTTGTACGACAGCCGTACAGGACATGACTTGTACAACAGGACTGGAGGCGACACAGGGCATTAGAAACAAGGCCCAAAAGCACAATTAACTCACTTCCATAAAGGAGGCCCACGGTGAACCGAGTATCGCCCATCCACCGAAGGTGTTCAGTGCCAATGTCAAGGTCCGCCATCAGACCCAGGGCCTGAGACATAAAGGAGATTGTTCGTTGGCCATTTTGAGTGACAGAGAAGGCGTCTACTTGCATTGGAAGCCCTACAGTTGGAATGTCCGATATAGAAAAGTAATAGGATGTTGGGGAGGCTCCTACCCTTGATGACATTCAGAGCAGCGGCAACGACATCAAAGCCATCCTGGAAAAAGGAAGGAAGTGAGACGTAATGTAACGGACGAGATAGAACGAACTTGTGGGCCCAACAGATTAAGCGACAAGCCATTCCCGGAACCTGTTGGAATAGGTGCAATCGGGAGAGAAAAGGCCTGTCTCGGATTAGAATTTTTTGCATATCCATTCATCACTTCATGAACAAGACCGTCACCAGATACAGTGACAAGAGCATCGTAATCGTCGACAGAAAGGTCTTTAGCAATTTCATACGCATGGCCGCTGTGGGTCGTCACTTGTTAAACCATGCCATTGTTAGACACTACCTCAGACATGATGAAAAGTGATGTGCTACTCACTAGTTATGTCTAAAATACATCCGGCTGTGCGGAAAATAGGTTCTACTTTTTGCGCATAGATGTACGCGCCTTTTCCCTAGGTTAGGTTGCCGTTGAAAAGGGTACTCGAGGGTGAGAGTCAAGAAATCCATACCTTGCCTCCGAAAGGGTTCACCAGTACTCGTAACTTCCGAAAGCGTTTGACGCCCGCCCCTAAGAAGATGCAAGCGACGCTTAGGCAGGAGCACCGATGTTTTTACCTTCGTAGGCTAAATACAACAGCTGGTTCAGCCACTCGGCCGCCAACTGTTCTTGTTCGACGTTCACTGATCCTCCATGCCGAATTAGGCCATACCCTTTGGCGCCTGTGCTTCGGTGCAGATACACGACCTCGAGCGTCCTGTCAGGGGAGTTGAAAGTCGCATTGATAATTTGACGGTAAGGCACCGTAATTTGAACATCTTGATCTGATAGAGGGCAGAGACATGAAGCAAGCCTCCGAGATCGTGGACCGCCTGCAAGCGCGGAGACGGACAACGCCTGGTCTGATAAAGTAAGAAGAAGTGAGCGACCAGACGAGGGATGGAGGGTAATTGAGTTGTTCAGCATGAGTGAGAGAATGAAGGGATGTTGGCCTCAGCATCGTCCTAAGACAAATGTGGGAAAGCGTTAATTCGTCGGAAGGTTCGGCGAGTACTGGTGTGTGCTTTGTACCACAAGGAAGAAGTACAGACGATGCACGAGAATCTAGCTATTACAGTATTGTCCTGAAACTGGCATATCAACCGCCTAAGCTGATAAAAGCAATACATTCTTCAAAAGAAACCTCGAGAAACTATTGAAAGAACTCTGTTGGGGAGCTCGGTCCCCACACGTGGCGCTACTCTGCCTACCACCACGAACTAGTAAATGTCTGCCGTTCACCAGATAGCGGAGAATGGCTTCCGCACCGGAACAAATGTCCTTTACCATAGGAATGCATTCTTCTCCTCTTTTTCCTTGCTTTTCTTACTCTTGTCTTCAGAGCTAGGCCTACTTACAAACCCCACATTATCTCTTACATCCGCAACGCAATAACTGCAGTTCCGCCATTCAACGTGGTCGAGTTTGTCGCATTACACCACAATCTTTTATCTCGTTAACATCCAAGAATAGAATCGGTTCCGGCACAGGCATCTTTACTCAAGCTCTTCTTTCACATCCCGATTGGGCAGCTACCATCAAAGAACTGAAGGCTGTCGAACCCAGCGAGGGCATGAGAAGTTCTTTTGCTAGCAACATCGCGGACGATCGTGCCACAGTGAAAGAAGGGACGTTTGAATCTACAGGTATTGGCGGTGAATGGGCGGACATAATTGTAATAGCTCAGGTAATCTTCGCAATTCCATCCAAGAAGTACTTTGTGATTCAAGGCGCAAGCAGGCTTTACACTGGTGCCCTGACTTTGACAAGGCGTCAGCTGAGTTTGCTCGTATACTCAAACCAAATGGAACTATCGTACTTATATGGAACTTGGAGGATCGGTGTGACCTGGATCAGCTCGTTCAACATGATCACGTTGATTGACTATTATGTTAGTGACAGTGCGAGATGGGTTGCACAATTACGAGAGCGCATCGAGGTGCACGAAGCAGGATCACCCCAGTTTCGCCTCATGAAGTGGAGACAGATATTTGACACAGTATCGTACAACACTTTCTTCGAACCACCCGACGAGAAGATTTGGAACGTCATGTTTCCAGCGACAGTGGAAATCGCCATTAACAGGGCTTGCAGCAAGAGTTACCTTGCGGTATTGGAGGAGAATGACAAGGCGAAAGTTAAGGAGGATGTTCGAGAAATAGTAGAAAGAGGAGAGGATAAGGTTTGGATTGATGAACGCGAAGGGGTGTTTGAATATCCTTACCAGACTTGGCTTGTCCTCATCCGCAAGAAGGTAGTCACGGACGCGCATGGTCACAACTAGTCACATCAATCATGTGATGAACACGTTGCTAAATTTAAGAGGCCTTCGTCGCGTAAATTGGAGAATATCCTCCTACTTTTCACCCTATGGCTCAGAAGGTTAGTGGCTCGACTGAAAGCTCAGTCGTCCCAATAAGACCCTATGTCTTAGATATCTGGTTCGACCGCTTCCAAAGCGCCTAGTGGGACTGAAAACAAAGCCACTAAAGCTCCCAAATCCTCCTCCGTTCCAGACCACGCTGAAAATGACAAGAAAAAACGTCGTAAGGCTCGCAAGGAAACATATAGCTCATACATTTATAAAGGTGAGCTGTGATTTTTTTTTTCCAAAGTTTTTCATTCACAATGGATAGTCCTCAAACAGGTGCATCCTGACACCGGAATCTCTAATAAGGCAATGGCGATATTGAACTCGTTTGTAAATGATATATTCGAGAGAATAGCAACGGAGGCCTCTAGTGAGTATTCATGCTCTGCGTGATGATGTTGGAAAGACTCACCATATTCAGAACTGGCTGCATACTCGAAGAAGTCGACTATTTCGTCCCGAGAGATCCAGACTGCAGTGCGTCTTATTCTTCCCGGAGAGCTAGCTAAGCATGCTATAAGCGAAGGTTTGTGTTTGATTATGCATAGCGGACCTCCCGTTGAACCACAATCTGACAGGAACAAAGTCGGTGACCAAGTTTTCATCTGTGGCGGCGAAATAGACGGCGTTTTTATTCTTAGAATAGAACGGTCATTTGTTTGCTACTATTATTTAGACTTCAACAGTGGTTGGCGCTTTGCTTCACTACAGTAATGGCCACTGTGCCTCCTACTTCAACCCCTAGAAGGTCTGCCAGAAGCAGGCCACCCATTGACTCTCCTCCAAGAAAAGTAAAACTTGGGTCGCGTAGCCCGTTTCCGGAGATCGTCTCCATTGCATCGGGTACTGACATGGAGGATGTGAGATCAGAAACAAGTGCTGCAAGAATGGTGGCAGCAGACAGCGTCTTTGCAAAGTCCAACGAGCTCACAGTGTCCTTTTACACCAATTCGCCTATGGAAGCTAAGCATATTCTGAGAAATGCTGGTACGTCTCGCAAAACACCCGCGTCCGATGGCGATCGTCCAACCTATTTCAGATTTTTATCGGGATCCCTATACTGGAGAGATAGACACCGTCACTGGGTTTGCCCTTGTTGCCTCTGTGCAAACTTGTTTTGTCTGGCAACACGCACAGGTCTACCTTTCTCTTTCTGCACCTTTGAATCCTTCTAAATCTTATTGCCACTAGGCTGTCCGAGGCATCCCTACTTGCTACATATTCTCATGTCCCTTCGATGCACATACAAATACCCCTCCATTCCATGCTCTAGTCCCGTATGGCCTCAACCGAGAACCAGGTCTCATCCTGGTATCACCGACTGGTATAATCCGCTTTTGGGATAGTGTTGGCATCGGCCTCGCAGGGGGGGATCATTATTATACTTCGAACCTCAACCTCTCGCTGACAGAGAGCGTAACCAATTTCATGCGGTCTGACGTGAGTTTTCAAGCAAGTTCGTACCATACATCCGACTCTGAATGTTCCGCCCCAGGCGACAACGTACATCGCGTCCACCAGCAGCGGTCGTCTCTTTTGTATCACTTTGACATCCTCAGGCGTAGGTGACCTCTTGAAGTTCCACTTATTCGCCCCCCCTTCCTCTTCGATATCTCTGACGCGCCTGTTACCTTCCATCTTTGCACCTACATCAGTCCAAATATCACCAGAGCTGGGAAACATTAACTCGATAACCCTAGGCGCCAGAACGACTTCTGGTGGTCGAGATGTGTGGACGCTTATAGAAACGCGAGTACAAAAATGGAACATGCATCCGGAAGGGTGGGAAGAGCTCTTACTAGACCAACACGTGTCCTCTCTTCTCTCAGATGCCTTGGAAGCATCCCTGGACAGCGACAACAAGGGAAGGGGAGCTCAATTAGATTTGGAGCTGCTGGATATTGCGATAGACGGGTAAGCCTCCAAGTGTTATCTTTGTCGTTCCTTCAATCTTCCTTTTCCAGGGATGGAAATCCGATCGTTTTGGTCTCTTATGCCGGTACTGAAGAGGAAGGGCGCATGCCGATGAATACGACGGGTGTTCGGCGTATTTACGCTTTGATGAAATTGACCCATATTGGCGATGAATTTGAGGTCAATAGGGTTATCCCAGTGCCGTACCAAAGCGTGCGTCGTAATGCAATATTAATCCAACGTTCTCACTGACATATTTTAGACGTCGAGTTCCGGTGCGCCAATGCACCCCCGTATTCGGCTGCTTCTTGGTGGTGTCATTGTTGTTATCCAATTCGGAGATGCTGTTGCGCTCTGTGCTCGAGGTGGGTGAACATGGTTGTTAATGCGCCAATCATTCAGAATCAAATCACTTCTTTGACAGATTCTGAATATAGGGATCGCCTTGAATTGAGGTCAATTACAGACCGGACGCTAGGCATTGGTGTTATACAGACCGATAGCACATTCTTGTTGCTTACGGCTAGTGTGATGATGAAAGCAGTTATAGACATCGAAAATGTCCAAGAATTTGACCCTCAGTGCGTCTCTGCTTATACAACCTTGATTTCTCGATTCCTTGATGCTTCAAAGAATTGGCCATACGAACCTCATCAAGTCGATTATGACCCAGGCCATCTTGTACGGGCTAATTCCTGAGGCACGTAGTCAGCAGAGCTATTGTTACGTTCCTCATTAAGTCTCGTGCAGAATCCATTACACTTTAGTTTTCCTCCAGAAGTCGATGAGGAACACTTAATGCGAGGGGCAGAGCAGCTAAGCCAGGCTATCCTGGACTCAGGTTCGTACAATGTGCCTCGCCGGCAAGGACTATGTGTTAACTTGAGCTAAGATCGAACACTGGTCAAGCGGGATCATGACTTGAGCGCACAGATGACTGCACGCAAAGAAAAGCTGAGTTGGTTGATCGGTTTCATCAACGATAATGGGGTACTTGTTAAGGTGTGATGCAATATCTCCTTTCTGGAGGCGGGCGTTGACAATCTGTAGATATCTCAACAATGTCGTCAGAAACTTGCAATGGACGCCGAGAAGCTCTACGCTGCCTATCAACTTTGGCAGTGGTACAATGCCTTCCTTGAGTAAGTCGATGTTATGGCTTTCCCTTTCTCAGTTTTCAATACTACCACATCTAGATCATCGCCTACACGTAGTGTACTCAATGACGCAGTTCACGCCTACCTACAAGAAGTAGGGGATGTGCAACACGAAGACGTCATGCGAGCTTTCTTTCGTTCGAAGGTTTCAGAGATTGGCAAACTTATCAAGAGGGTAGTGCAGGTGACTATGCGAGCCCCTGCGGAGTCCGATGTGAACTTGGCGAGATTGCTGCCGGAGACAAATCGAGTTGTACTAGTGAGTTTAGTCATTCCATAGATGTGAATACAGCGCTCACCTCCCAACAGACCTTACTTCAGTCGGCTTTCGAATACCGAGATTATAACATGGGCGTATACGGTATTCACCCGCCTATGATAAAGCCATGGACAAGTCGACCTGGCATCATTGACACCGTGCTTGGTTTGTTCGATGCTACAACCAAAGTAATCGATAAAACCTTATCTGATGGATCACATACGAACGTAGACAGCGAGCCTTACTCCCAGTTACCAGAATTGGCGGAAGTCCTGTTCGCATGCGTACAAGAACGGTTGGATTGGCTGAGCAGGTGAGTTCAAAGCTTTGCGAAGGTTCTAGTGTAACGGACTTTGGATATAGTCCTGTGGCTGCTGATCAATCAGGGACAGTTGCTGACAAGGATGAACTCGAACATAAGTTTGCTCTCTTGCGGCCGGAAGTTCTTGAAACACTACGTAGGTCGCCCTGCCTCGGATGCCAAGCATCAATTCTTAGCGTAACCACAGGGAGAACAGGACACGTTGAGTCAGCCTTCGGCCTGGCTGAGAAGTACAGAGATTTCAGTAGTCTCGCAGCACTCTGCCATCGAGACACTATCTACCCCCCAGAAGACAACCCCAATTTAGGGCGCATACGAAACTACCTTTCCCGTTTTAAGTATGAATTTGCTCAGGAGCTGTACAAGTGGTATATTCAGCATGGTAAGATTGTATCGGATAGGCTGAAAATCGATAATGATCTGGTTGCAGGCGAGCTGCGCATTATGTTCGCACAGGAGGACATTGGGGTGTACATGGATACCTTCTTTACCGAGAGCCCGAACAACCCTATCTCGTGGCTCAATGACCTTGGAAAGGAGCGATACAATGCAGCAGCGACTTCTCTATTGACAGAATCAGAGAAGATCAATAACCTTGAAGCAGCTCATGTAAGCACTTTACGACTTGTGTAATCTACCAACACTACTTAGTTGGCGTGCAGCTCATGCTAAGTATTGGAAAGCTCTCCTATCTTGAACAAACGGTTGAAAGCAGCGAGCGAACGGAAGATAAAGTTCTGGATGGTACGCATCTCTTTTATGGATTTTCGGTTGCGTCAAAAAATATTGGACAGCATTCCACGATGGTCTCGACTTTGTTAGCGTGCACGAGACTCTCGTGCAGGGATTGAAAGCTGCACTGACATCCACACGCGGGCGCCAATCTTTAGATAATCAAGTCGAAATAATTGTCAAAGCAAAGGCACCCTCGCTACCCGAACAGAAAGCTTTTTTGCAGGTGGGTAAACCATCTGGAAGTTTTAGCCCAAGGTTACTGACCCTGGAGGCAGATTTTCAAGGATCATGTCCGCCAACTACTCCACGGCAAGATTCTACCTACAGAGGACTTGGTTGATGTCTTGACGTTAAAAGACAATACAAACACCGTGGAAGATTACTCTATTAGCCTCCACCTATTAACACGGACTCAGGTCAGTAACTCGGCGTGTTGGCATTAATGAAAGGCTAACGTGGCAGCAGCGCAAAACTATACCTGAAGGGCGACGTGAGTCTGCGTTCCGAACTGTCTGGCGGCGTGTCTACATTCACGATGAGTACGCCCCAAAAAAACCGGCCAGGAGAACATGTTGACAAATTGTCTATTCTAGCTGGGATTCTATATGCAAAACAACTAACGTATCCGACCATGAGTTAACCGTGCGTTATCGAGGCACAGCGTTGTACGCCACGCTCTGTGCCGTCTTGCGAGATGGGGATGGCGAGGTCCCCTATGTTACGCCAGATGAGGCTTTGATGATACCACCCTCAACCGAGATAACATCGCGTTGGTCGGGAATGTCAACAGAACAAGTAGAAGCTATTGTTCGGGATTATGACCTCGAGCGGGACAAGCTAGGGGACTATGACCTAAACGATGTATATCATCGTGTACGAGAGCTGGCGGCGGAGGATGTCACTTGGCAGCAGTCGCCGTGAAGATTGTGACAGGAAAAGTATCATGCAAATATGCTGTATTTAATTACGAGCGGCTTGCTTATGACAGAAATTCAGATAACCGCTTACAAAACCATCGATATTCGACGCGGGCACTAAGAACGAGGAGAGCGAAACTACGTCTTCTCCACTCTTTGGTGTAGACGTCTGTCCTCTCTGACTCTTGTACTACCCACTGGCGATACAATTCGGACAGTGCGTGTTCTCTGTCTAGGGAGGTAGCATATTCTGGCAATGCTTCAAGTACAGCCGCCTTTGCTGCCTCGAAACGTATATTTGTCTAATGTCATTGTGTAAGGTGGAGAGTAGGAGTGGCATGTAACGTTAACGCACGTCGAACCAGAACTGGTGGTTGAATGCATCTAGCTGTTGAGACTGTAATTTTAATTGCAAGTCAAGATCCTCAGCCGAGGCATCAGAGTTGGTGAATTCGGCAAGAGAATAAGGATGGCTGAGTTGCTTTGGTTGGATGGAAACGGATGGGTCGCCGTAGATAACAGGCCGTAAATGGGACACAGGGTCTGGTGGACCGATGAGTTCGCGCCTTGGACGCCAGGATTTTGAATATATGCTACGACGTATTGGCAAGTTGAGGACACGAGGGAGAAGCATGACAGCGTGGAAAAATAAAAATGAAGGCGGAGACAAATATGCGCTACGACAATAGATTACGCCAATTCCTTTTAGTCTCCTCCCAATGCCCTAATCCAAGATCCTCTAGCACGTCGGACACGATTCCGACGGGCGCCCGAGGATGGGATTCTTCGTCGTTATTTGAAGAAATCGTCCCTGTCTGCACCGCATCTTCCAGAAGGCTACGCGTGAGTCCACCGCTACGATACGCATTTGCATCAGCAACGACTAGAACTTTCGGCAAGGGTCGTTCCAATAGTGGCTTCTTTGATGTTTTAGAAGAATCCCAGAAGTCGGGAACGTAGGGCTGTTGTGGCGTTAGGGAGTCCGGCGACGGAAAATCTATTTTACCTGAAACGCACTACTTGAACGGGTGCCGCCGACTCAGGTTTTGCAAGGTCAGGCAAGGATACATTCAAAAATGAACTGGTAGAGCGAAGTGTATTCGAATTGGGCGATATTTCGGGCGCTACCCCTTTCTCTCCGGCAGGTGCTGGAACAATTTCCGGTATAGAAATTGGTGCGTCAGGCGGTGCGGTCTCCGTAGATGCATGTCTAGCAGATGAAGCCGGAAGTTTACGAGGTGAACCAGGGTTGCTGGGAGTGTTGTCGTATTGTTGGATTCTAGCAATAATTACTGCCTTGTTCCCTTTACTTATGGAGTACGGGTCAGAGTATGGGTTGACAAGATAGGGACAGCCGTGGACCTACGTAGACAGACCACGGTTTTTTGCCTCTTGCCGTAAAGTTGTGAGAGTTTCTTGTCCCCAAGAGCGGTTGAGCAATACGGTTGAGACCAGAGAACGAGAAAAGGGTGGACGGACGAGACGAAGAGGAAGGGAGAACATGGAGAGAACGCGGAATGGTCACGTGGAGTGATTATCTATCATGATGATCGCCTCGTGTTGAGGTCGTGGCGGGAGCTTTGAAGGAATGTGATTTGGTTTTTTATTGAGGCAGGTTCATCTATCTTATATCATGCTACATTCCCCCGCGTAAGCCTCTTGTCCTTCTTGCTCTCTCTTCTCACTTCTCACTCTTCTTACTCCCCCAGGTCGACTACCAACATACTGCCTTCATCCAGCTTTTGGGGCAAATTCAAGCCCAAGTCCAAGGAGGACCCAAAGCCTCCTCAACCCCAGCAGATGGCGTTGCAAACGCAACGCCATATGACCCTCATTTTCGGCGACTTAGAGACTGTTCAAAAGGTAAACAATACAGCCTCCCTCTCTACCCATCCGTCCTTACATCTCGTTATCTCAAGTTACCAAACACTTTCGCTGTGAGCGCTGATCACCTATATGTTTTTTTATCCCGGTCCAGCGCTAACACGGACCCAGGAACTAGATGCAATTGCTCGAGACTGGACGAAACCTCCTCCAGACGCCCTATTTACGTTGAGGGTGCCCATAGAGTATGCATCGCTGCATGCCTCCGTGAGTTTTCACGTTCTGCATATCACCTCGTCCGTGTTGACGGTTGATTTAGCGCCTGGTATCTGGGCCGTATATCTATGTAGGTTTCATCGATGATTGCAACTCTTGGTTGATAGCTGTCCTCAGCTCAGCAACGAAGACTCTTATCAAATCGCTACGATGGGCGTCATGGGTCTTCGTGTCGAGATTGTATCCGATGGCCCCCCTCCACCGGATGAACCCCCGTAAGGCGCTCTGAACTGATATATTGTATGTCGACTAATTGTATCGCAGCCCACCCCCGTAAGTTCTGGCATAGTCGCCGCTGAACGATCTCATGCCTTACAAAGTCCTGCTCCCATCCTCGAAATGCCCGCTTCATTTAACTTGGAACTGAGCCCTGGCCAGCATGTCGCTCTAGATGTCAATGTTAACTCAGAGGAACTCGACATGGCACGTATGGAAGACGGTACAACAGTCGACGGTATGTTTTGGGGGAAACTCGACATTGTCCATCAGGGGGACATCCACAAAATGGAATTTTCCGGAACCAAACTTCCCCAAGGAGATGACTATTCGCCTGACTTCCTCGTTGACAATCGCGTCATAACAAGATTAGCCGCTGTCGCTAAACCGACTACGGCAAGATGTCATCTAAGCATATTAACCCCATCCGTCCAGTATTGTGACGTGATATTGACCTTTTCAACGTACTGGAAGTTGGGCATTACGTGGCCACCAGCAGAAACCATAGGCGAAAACAAGGTCAAGTATTTCCTCAGAGCCCACCCAGGCGGCGCACTGGAGCACTTTGAAACTGAAATGGTTGCCACTGCCTTGTATTACGAAGCAGTGTGAGTTTTCTTGATCCTTTCTCGCCTCCCGACCTGCTAAATCAAGGTACAGACCCGATCCAGCGATGATTGATCCTAATGAATTACTAAGCCCACGCAACGGATATGCCATGTCTTTCAGAGACTTTGTTCCCCATTTGATGAATGTCCTCGACCAACTTGGCATGTCTATACATGCTCGCACGACATATGTTAAGTATGTGCAAGATCTCATCCTTCGCGCCCAGGTCTGACGCAGGCTCTTCCAAAAGTAATAATTTGTCGGCATTCTCAGGGCACAAAAATATCGCATATCGTTTTCTATCTCCTGGGAAAATTGCCGCAGCTATCGATATCTCCGTAACTGCTGATCCATGCGTGTTTACACGCTTATTCCTCATTTGGCGTGGGCTCAATGACGATGATGTGGGGATTTTTGCCGGTGCTGGCGAGAAGGAAGCGAACACTGCGAACTGGAGAGAAGTCGTCGGCTGGTCCGAAGACGCAAAGGACTCGACTTTGTTCAGGGTCCTCGAGATGTCGACATTAGAGGTGGCATAACTGTCTTTGCTTTCCGTCTGCTTTCTTTCTTGCTGCGGCCGTTCGGTATACTTTACGATAACCACTTCACCTTTTATATAACATATCACTATCTGCTAATGCTATGCTACACGCTTGTCACGTTTCCACGTGATGTGACGCCAGGCGCCAATCCCAAATTGACCTTGACGAGTGGCCAACAAGATGCCAGAACTCTCCCAATAGTGCGTCCTAGTCGACTTTATGTTGTGGCCTCCCCTAACCCACGTCCGAAGCGAAATCGAGCGCGAAGCGAATATTGCACGTAATCGCGCCTTGTTAGAGCAGCTTGAGCTGAAACAGGCCGTGGAAGACTTGGGAGTCCCCAAACCCAAGGTAAAATTCACAGCTAAGCCTATCAAGTCAGAGAAGCGCAAGCGCGAAAAAATCGAGATAGAACCCCCAAGACGGCAATCTGCGAGACTGAGGGGTGTCGTTGACCCAAATGAGAGCCCGGAAAAGAGAAGGAAACGTGAGGTATGCTGGTACCACTGAATCACTTCTCACCTGAGGCTTTATACATCCTTTTAGGCAGAAGTAGAAATAGAGCGTGCCAAAGAGGCCGAAGCGCGGTTGGAAGCTGAAGAACAGGCGCGCCTCGCCAAACTACCTCGGCATCAGACTTTAGAACTATCTGCACTTCTGGGTGAAGAAGAAGCAAACGAAACAGAGGGATTGTCGTCCCAGCTGTCAGCGCTGACCACCAATGCCCATTCACGGCGAATAAGCGACACAGAAGCATATGCTGTCTCCAACGATAAAAGTGACGCCGCCGTCGTGCAAGAATTGAGAGACAAGCTCAAGTCCTTGAAGATAGTTTCGCGAGCCAAGGTAACGCAAGATCGTGTATATTCTTGCGCCTACCATCCTGAGCGGACAAAAGATCTTATATTCTTCGGGGGTAAGCTATTCGACCGCCACGAGCTACACTGCTGAATTTTGTGCAGACAAGCATGGTCAACTTGGAATTTGGGATGCCAGAGCCCCGCCTGATGAGAAGGCTGATGAAGCTGAAGACATATCCCCCATCGAAGGTGAAGGTGGTAAATACTGGCGTCTGCAAGTTCATTGGCCGGCTACTGCTAAATCGTCAATCTCAAGTGTCAAGTTCGATCCTGCCAACGCACACAATGTAAAAAAAAACATCTCCTGAAATTGAGCGTACATTGACTTGTTCGTAAAGATATACACCACTTCATATGACTGTAGCATTCGTTGCCTATCGTTCACTACCGGACTTTCTCGAGAAGTATATTTCATGGACAACACCCTGATTTGTAGCATCGACTTGGAGCCAACAGGGCGTGAGATGTGGGTATCGGACGGAGAGGGCGGAGTGACACATCTAGATCTCCGCCAACATCAATCCAGGGCGAAAAGATTCTCCTTGTCCGAGACAAAGATCGGCTGCATCAGCATCAATCCTACAAGGCCGAACTTTCTGCTAACCGCAAGCAACAGTAGGTCTCTAAAGTAAGTCGCCACCCGCGATAGTCCACCAAGTGCTGTTGACTGCCGAACAGGATATGGGATGTCCGTAAACTGACATCAATCATCACAAATGTTGTTGACGAAGCGCCACCTACGCCACCTGCATCGTCCCCAGGTGGTCCTGAGGACTCGCCGGCACTTTCCTTGACTGAGGTCGATCTCGAGAAAGTGGACAAGCATGCCGGGTCAAAACGTGGAAAGGGCACATTGCGTGGAGAGTGGCGTCACGACAAGTCCGTAAGCTCTGCATATTGGGATCCTCGTGGACGTCAGATTGTCAGCACCAGCTATGATGATTCATTACGGCGTGAGTACTGGGCTTTTGATAGTAAACTGTTCGCCGAAGACCTCCACAGTATGGAACTTTGAACCGCGTCTATTCGAACCCAGCGATCCATTCCCGACTATGCGACCATTTAGCCGCATCCGGCATAATTGTCAAACGGTGGGTACCGCTTTTTGACACCCTTTACATGGCTCACTCCACGTAGGGAAAATGGTTGACTATTTTGAGGGCTCAGTGGACGCCTAATACAGATGTTTATCCTCATTTTACTGTAAGCACGTTTCATCAGCGTATTTACCTAAGATTTTTTTGAAACTTTCTCATCAAGATCGGTAACATGGATCACTCTTTGGATATTTTTTCATGCAGGGTTGGTGACTATGCGGATTACACGCCCGACTTGATCTGACATCTGAACATAGGGCGAATTGATTACACGGCTGCATGACCGTCAACGGTTCGTGAAACGCCTCTCGACTTGCGAACCAACTGAGACTCATTTCACAGAATATCGGCCGTACAAGCCGTCACTGCGTCACATCCAAATATCGTCGAGAGGGCCGTAAGCGGCAATGCTAGTGGACGGTGTGTGCTTTGGGCGCCACAGGACATTGGGAA